>JAAWXA010000009.1:4214810-4318331 GCA_038090715.1 Florisuga fusca
AAAAAAAAAAAAAAAAAAAAAAAAAAAAAAAAAAAAAAAAAGCCTTTAGAAAATGTAAAAGTGTTTCAAATTGACCAGGTTCACAAAATGCACCAGTAGGAGGCAAACAAAATGCACCAGTAGGAGGCAAAGTGGTGCTGCACCAGAACAATTTGGCCAAAAATATCTCTATGAAGATAACAAAAAAATTCAGATCAGCATCTACTTTGGATTCACACCTATTAAAAGAGATGGGCCAGTCAGTACTTCAGCCAGACTGTCCACCTGATTACTATCTTAAAACTGAGGGCCAAGAAAGATGCTGATATACAGTCTATAGGCACAGACTCCATCCTACCCACCCTTTGGTTACAGAGGCAGTGGAAGACTTTTCAGAGATTCCATTCCAGAGATTCTATTTTTTAGTAAGTTTACAGGGGAAAAAAAGAACTACCAATTACAATTGCTCAGAAAAATAAGTTTAAGGCTATGAATCAGCTGAGAAAAACATGAGTTATCACAACATGACAGTATGAATGAGAACTCTATGGTTCAAACTGACAAAGTGCAACACACTGGATACTAAAAACAGACAAGTTGAGACACTACCATAAAACAAGAACATACAGAGAGTAGGTCTATAGAAAGAAAACTGATTATGATAGTAAAAATCTATGAAAGCCAAGACTGGAGCCTAACATTAGTTAGGACTTTCTGTTAACTAAGAGCTACAGGAGAAAACAAATTAATGTAATAAGCCAATTCTATTGCCAAACTGTCAGAGAATCAGGAGGGTAATCAACATGAAATAAACAACTTCAGAAATAACTTAAAAGAACATCACAAATGTATCTCCAGGTTCTGAAACAAGCTGGCACTAAACATGGCAAAAATTCTGAGTCTACCTTATTCATGAGTTTTAATAAAAACTGAGGATGTGTCTAATTAGAGATGTCACTCAAACAAGAAGCACAGCTTCAGGTGACACAGAAAAGTATAAGCAGATCTCTACAACATTTACATCTAAAATGAATGCAAAGTCATTGAGTTGCCAAGCACCCTCACTGGGTAAAAACATGAGAAAATACACCATATTGGGCAGACATCTCCACGACACCTAAAAATAACCCACAGAGAGAGCACACTGGAGTCAGCACTCCTCCTATACAGAATGGCAAGATTTAAACCACGAAAGAATTTTGGTTTCGCCCCTAAAGATGAAAAATCAGGATCTTCACACAACAATCATTTAAAAAGCTATAAAAGCTTTATTTCTTCTTGGCAGACCTGAAAAATCAAGTTGTCACTGGCATAGCACTGGTTTCTGCAGTACTTCTAAGCAAGACCCAGGCTTCAGTGCCCCATTGCCCACACATGCCAAGAAACTGCTGGTGCTGACAGATCCTGCAGACAGGACTGGGAGAAAAACAGTTCTGAAGGGAGAGGAGAGCTCAGGTTTCAGGTTTTGAGCCATGAAAACCTTAGAGCCTGGGAGCAGGGCCTGGCTTACAAATAGCCACCTCTACCCCAGCAGCAGTGTATTTACCACCTTTCTCTTTTTGGTAAGCTCAGGTAATGACCCACAGGTGGGACATGATCACCAGCGGACAGAGCACTAAGTACAGACATTTTCCAGGAGACTAAACCATGTCTTTACCAACTTCCATACAGCTCTGAAGCAGCTCCAAACCATCCTCTTGTGCAGTATCTGAAAGGTTTCCAAATGTTGAGAGAACTGATTAGACACCCAGGGTCTAACACCTGGGAATTTCTGGAGTCCTTCCTTCCAGAATGAAGGTGCACACACACATCTCATGCAATTTCGGATGTACCTGAAAATCAAAGGGTTACAAGGATTTTCACAAGAGAGCCTCATATAAACAACTATGGTTAATCCCAAAGTCCACCACTTTATTCTTCACTTCTTCTGGCAATCGTAGGAAATACAGCTTCAAACCTGGTTTAGGACAAATCAGTGGAGAACCTGGTGCAAAGAGTCAGGCCAAAAGGCAGTGGGCTAAAGGGAGCAGAAATAAAACATTTCAACAGGAATCTGCTGCATTCTAGCAGAATCCTAATTAGCAGCTTCTCCTGCAGTTAAAGGATTTTTACAGAAGGTCAGAGGTTTGCTCCATTCAGTGCCCACCAAGACATTTCATTTCAGACCTCAAAATCTTATGCAAAAAAGTCTAAGGCAATACATCCCCATTAAAAGTCTCAGTTACATCAAAAAACCTATTTTGGCCAACACCACTTACCCCACCACCTCCAAGCTAAACATTTGCAGAAACATTCATCTTTCCTTGCAAACCTCAGCCCCTTTACTATATAAGCCAGATTCAAGAATTGTCACTAATTCACATTTTGAAGCTGGTCAAACATTTTCTGACTACACAGGAACAGAATCTTCACAAAAGGAGTCATTAACAGAGAGGGAGAACCAGCAATTTATTTTGTCTTCCTATTCAACAGCAAATTATAAAATTAAACAAAGCTTTCCCTTGGAAATAAGCTTTCAGGAGTTCAGTATTTTCATCTTGCTATGCTACAGGGCTGCTTCATGTCTACATATTTTACGTATATGGTAGAAAAATGTGGTCACACACAAGCAGTTAAATGATCAGTATTGCAATTAGCTTATAAGCCTGCCAGTAAGACAGTGTTTTTCTTATCTACTGCCAACTCCAATTTTATTTTAATTACTGACTGCAAATTACATACAAGTGAAGTCAAGATTGTCTATTCCTATGCTAACACAGTATATCTGACAAAAGGCTTCACAGCCTATTTCTCTCATCTTGTTCAAATGTATATAGCTGATTTCGCTTGGTTTCTCTCTACTCATGGTGCAAAAATTACAAAATTAGAAATACTCAGACCAGAAGTTGTAGCTTTATAACCCTAGACTCCTCTCTCTGGTTTTCTCTGAGTTTCTTACTCAATTATATTTTTTTTTTCAACTGAAGGATGCCAATCTGGTACAATGCAAATTGCAGTGGGAAAAGTAGAAAACAGAAGATATGACTAACTGAGTATAAAGGGAGCTGCACACACTTTTTCAACCCAAAACCCTTTAACTAAAATGAAACACAGGTTCCCAACCTAGTAGAGAAACTGCTCAACAGCTGCTATGTATTTTTAAGGACAGAAAATCAGAAGAAGCCTCACAAGTTTATCTATTCAGCCTGTGCTTTTGCAAACTAGCTTTTGTAAGGGAAGATAGGAATTACACATTCCTCCTCCTACTGTAAAGCTCTTGAGGGGCTCACTCCTTAGAAAAATCCTCAGAAGTCTAGCCCTCATTTTCTTACACCTATCCATTTCCAGAAAGCCACACTTTCCACTAGACTGGAAGTTTCTTCTCTGTGCATTTACTTTGCTTTCAGCAATGGACTTCCCAGTTCTCTGATCCTTGTCTTTCCTGCGTGCTCTCACCTGCCTCACATCAAGCTTTCAGTAAACAGTAAAACTGTTCTTGGAAATATGAGGTATTAAAGATGAAGGATTGATGGAGAACAGGGTACAGGAATCTTGCTTTACACTGTTGGTCCTTAACTAGAACATTGTATGATGCTACTTTCATAGGGTTTCTTGCATCATATTGGTCCTTCATGGCTTCTTCTACAATTCCTACAATCTAATCCTTTCAAACGATGCATTTCTACAGATGAAGGAATAAAAAATATGGTTTTGCTTCAAAATGCACAGGCTTGCACCTTGAAGCATTCAGTTGCATAGGATTTTTTTATTTTTATTTATTGTTCACTGTTCTAATCCTCAGGCTCACCCAGGTCTTTCTAGATGATGCTCATCTACAACAAAAGTTCCCAGACAAGGTTGGGAACACAGCACTATCTATATGTATTTGTCACTGTTGTAAACACACTTTTCTAGTCCAGACTATAATATTTTCTTTCATCAAGATCTTACAAAGTTGGTTTGGTTTTTGTTGGGTTTTGTTTATTTTTTGGGGGGGGAGGGGTTGGGTCTTTGTTTAGTTTTGGGAGGGTTTTTTTGAGGTTCTTGCTGAAGCTGGTCAGTGATCATGCCTGGGAGGAGAAAGTTTACAGCTTTTTAGGGGATGCCTAAAAGGTATTTTTAGGCCATAGTGCGGGGGGCAGTGGTGAGGTATTGGCAACATTAGCCTACTCTTACCCTACTACAAATGCAAGACAAAGTGGAGGAAGCTGCCTTCTACTTACCATGCAAATTCCACATGGAAAGGAAAGAACTGTAGTGTAGTCAATGAGCTACAAATCCATAGCATACCCTTCTTACTACTTGCACATCTAACCACATTATAGACAACAACTTCTGCCTAAAGTATTGTTTTAATTAACTGTTTTAATTAACTGCAGACATAGCTTTTGACTGAGGCATGTTCCATCCCACCAAGTCCAGAACTGCACACAAGTAGCACTAGGTCAACGTTAACTTATAAAGAGGAAAAAAATCCCAACATTTTTTCAGAGTCCAAACCAGCACTAAAGAATTAGACATGACAAGCAGATGTTTTGCTGATTTAGAAGTCAGAAACACAAAAACTGCTAAAAAAATGCATTGCTCCCATAAAGTACCTTGTTTCTACATGGGAATCACACATAGAGCTAAGTGAACCCTGCAGTATTCAAAGTCATGAGACACTTGCAGATGAAAGCTGCTGTGGAAGCTCAGTTCAGTACTCTTGTGGCCACATGAATTTATTGCCTTCCATGGCCAAACCCCAACCTGACCAGAGCTTTTTGGTGGAAATCCTTAAGACTTCTCTATCATCAGCTTCCCACATTAGGACAGAATTTGCAGTTTAAAAATCAGAAAATATTTGATTTATAGAGACTAAAAACTCCAAACATTTTTTTTCAAATGAAGACAACAGGGAAGATGGAAAACAAATGAAAAAGTTTGTGCAAAATGTTTCCCCAAACCTTGATGCCCTTGAAGGCAATTCCTTGCTTCTGTGCACAACTCCAGTTCCCTCAGTGGCATTTGACAAAATCTGCATACTCAAACTGTTTGCCTTTCCAAAAATAAAGAATAAAAATTGCCTTCTTCTTTATTCACTCTTACTTATTCTTAGCAACATGTCATGTTTTTACATATCCTTTAGAGTGTACAAGCAGGATGGGATTTTATTATATGCTGGAGTAGGAAAGAGGAGATGTAGGGCTCTGTTCTTTCACAGGTATGTTTCTTGCTGGAATTCTCACCACAGGTGATGCATTCCCTACACCTCTACCTTGTGGCCTTTGCATGAACATATGCATGGCTTGCAGCCCTGACAACTCTGGGAAGCATTGCCAAAAAAAAAAAAAAAAAAAAAAAAAAAAAAAAAAAAAAAAAAAAAAAAAAAAAAAAAAAAAAAAAAAAAAAAACAAAAAACAAACACCACTGTTACTACACAACACAATGATATATTTTTCCAACTGAAAACAAAGAAAAAAATTAGAATACAAGTCACAACAAAATCCATGGTCCAGAGCACACAGTAGAACTCAATCCACCACCAAACTTCAGAACCAGAAAGTCCTAAAAAAAGATTAGATAAACAGGCCACCCTTAAAAAGCAACACATTTATGCAGGAGGTCTTGGAAAAAGCAGAGTGGAGAAATTAGGAACTAATGGGCCTGCACGTCTCAGAGTTCAGACTGATGTGACCATGATGAATGGCAGCACACGAGTTGGTACCCCATGCCTGACATCCTCTGTGCACAACTGTGATACCTGCCAGGAGCTCATTACCTTCCCACAAGAGTTAGCTCCTGCCCACAGTGGAAGGAAATGAATTTTGAAGTGAAAAATGAAGTGCTCCTGAGCAGATGGGTCATTCCACAGCACAGTTTCCTGCCCAAAGGCATAAACCCACATTAATTTTACAGTGCAGCTAGAAGGAGGAGCTCAGGCTGATTGCAGGTGCCCATGGGTGGGCAGATGGGGAGAGCCCTTCAGGAATCCACAGTACAGATCCCATGGTCTTCACTACTGTGGCAATAACTGTGGACATTTCTAACTCCCCTTACTTCTGTAACAAACTTGTTAAACTAATTCTCCTGCTTAACTGTTGTATGTGTTTTATATGTATGTCCATGTGTGTTTTACATGTATATCCACATAGGTACCTCAAGGTTTCCAAGTAATCCTAAACCTCCTTGATTTTGCAAGGGCAGAGCTACTCTAGGTTTCTCTCAGCTCCTGCTGCCTTATGAAGCACCCACACAAAATGCTGCCCTGGTCTCAAATAATCCTGTACCATTCCAGGCTCAAAAATGATACTGATGGGTCCTCCTGTGCCACTTCACATGTCTGAGGATTTTCTTTTGCTGAGCAGTTGGAGGTCCTGGAGAGAAGGCTCTGGAATCTCTCCACATGACAGACATTGCAAATGGTTCTACTGAGTCACCCACATACTGCAGAATATTGTCCTATCAAAGTTATCCCTTAGAAGATGAAGTTGTAGCTGCAACATCAAGAGCTGCTGATGAAAACACACTCCTGTGCTGGCAGGGGCTCAGCAATGGCCAGGGTGAGGCAGAGGATATCACCTCTGATAACTTCTGCAAGGACTTTTCTGCACTGAGGCATCATTTCCAGATTCAGCCACATGGGACAGATGGGAAGTGCAGCAGACACAGTGACAGTTTTAACTTCAATAAAAACCCTTTCAAGATTTCATAAAAAGCCTAATTAACAGGTGAGGAGAAATGATTACCTGAGAAATGTTATCCTCCAAAACAGTACTTGAAAGGGCTCATTTATTAACAAGCTTTATGAAGCACCACTTCTCCTGTCCTCTTCCTGTGTTTAATCTCCTGAGGATGGAACGATTTAGTCTAATTCAGGAATAATATAAGAAAGTAATTTTGTAAAACACATTTCCTATCACACAGGGGGGGTCAAATCAGCTCACCTCACAGCCCCTTCTTGTCTTAAAGTATAAAAAGTTATCTGTTTACTGAAATTACCACAAAGATATGCTGAATTTTGGAACAAGTCAGTAAATAACTTAGATTGCCACTGTACTTGAAAAGAGAGTAGGTGGTAAAAACAGATGAAGCCTCAAAGCAAAGTTATCCACTGCTCAATATAATTCATGCATTCTGGGAACTTCTTTGCTTGGCTTTGCAGTTATCAGAAATAAAATGTGTAATCTATTGTAGGGTAGACAATTTCAGTATGTCATTTTAACTAGTTAACATCACCATGTTTTTAGGAATAGCCTTCATTTTGAAAGGGTTGCAACCTGGATTAGGGTAGAAGGCAGAGTTTTACTCTTTTCCTGCACACAAAAAGATCTTCTGACTTCCCAGACAGCACTACACTACCAATTATTTGCTTACATCTTGATACCTTATTATTCTAATTAGGTTGCTGGGGTAGAAATAGATGATAAATTCTTACTCTAAGGAGACAGACATCAGGCAAAAGCCTTCTGGAAGGACTAGAATAGTTCATTCCAGTAAAGCACATGAAGAAAAAAGAAAAAAAAAAGCATATGATTTAGCAACATGAACTACAGTCTTCAGAGAGGCCATGTGGTGCCCAAGAATGACCTGCAAGTGTGCTCAACTAAAAGCTCACTGGGGCCCCAAAGTAGACTCCATAAAACTGGTGATAATGTGGCAAAATACTTCAGAAGGAGAATGAAACACATAGGGAGGAAAATGACTGAAAGCAATATGCAAAAGTTCCCAATACATGGAACTAAAAATTTGAAATTTGGGAATCTGGTCAAAACAAAGCACACAACCACCCTGATCTATTTATTCCCCCCTCCCCCTCCCTCTCCCTTCCCATCTTAGAAAGCAAAAAATGATTTTTTGCTTTCTAAGATGGGAAGGGAGCCTAAAGAAAAAAAAATAAAAGTTTTTATTACTAATCCATTTTATAGGTATAATCTGCATACTTTAACAATGAGAACAATTTTCTCCCATATACCTTAGGTGAACTGGGTTCAATAAGTGATCAGTTCTCTTAATCCATGATGGATTTCTGTAGTAGAGTGAATGCATTCCTACAGCAGAGCTTTGCACAGTACTTGGAGATAAAACTAGCAAATCCTGAATATCAAAGGCCCATTGTACCCCTGTTAAAAATAATCTCCAAAATGATCATTGCTCCAATATTCTGTGCCACCTCTTTCTACAACAAACAAACAAACAAAAAAACCAAACCAAAACAACAACCAATGGGTGAGCCAGACAGTGTCAATGTGCAATTCCCACTTTCTGCTCCACTCCAACAAACAAAGCAGTAAAGACAATCTCCAGTAGTGTTAATGGATCATGTATGTAATTGCACCCAGCTATAATGAGCTGTTCATGCCTGGTTCATGTAGAATAAAAGCATCCCAAGGATGTTCAACATAAATAAAAAAAAAACCTGCAGCAGATGCAAAATAATTGCAAATTATCTATAAAAATGTGTAACACTCCTCCTCTCAAATCTGTGGTGGATGGTTCTGCATTCACAAGAGAAGTACACTGAAAGCCAGAACCCACTCACTAACAGAAACCTTCCCCATCTCCCCAGATCAAAGCATTGAGGGTTTGAAGTTAGAAACACTTATAGTTATTTCTCACTGCTACCCCTGCCCCAGCACCCAGAGAGTGGGAGCAAGCAGAGACTCAAATGGAGCAGAACATTGGTCATGTTGATGGGAACTATGGTACCACCTAAACAGGGAACTATGCCTTTCTTACTCCTCCTCACAGAAAGTGGAGGTTGCAGTACTGAATTCTTACATTGATGTGGCTCTAGTGAGTGAGAATGTTTCATCTCGCCTCCTGCACAAGGAGGACCTCAAATGATTCTCCGTCACTCAGAGCAGCCACTGGCTTGTGTGTCAAACCAGAAGGATGAGAAATGGGGATGTACAGAACTGGATGGAAGAAAGGGGATAGCTATTGCTAAAAATAAGGTCACCTTTCCCCAGGTCAGTTGAAATGCAGCTTTAATTGTGAAAACAGAAGGTATCATTTCTTACTGCATAATGTATTGCAGTTTCTACAAGTGAAAAAGTTTTTGAAAAAAATACTCTCAAAACAATTGAGTTTTATTAAGTATTGTTACTCCAGCAGTCCCATTACCAAACATCTCAAACTGAAGTTGTGGGCCACTTGGAGGCTTAGGGGAGATCTTACCATGTACCACTACATAAAGGGTGGCTATCAAGAAGATGGAGACTCCCTTTTTACAAGGAATCACATGGAAGAGCCATGGGGTAATGGATTACAAATACTGGCAAGATTACACTTGGACTCCAGTAAAAAAATGTTCATCATAAGAACAGTTAAGACATTGGAATTCTCTCTTGAAGGAAGTGGTGGATTCCCTTCCATTAGACAGTTTTAAGACTCAGCTTGACAGGATGCTGGGCCATGTCATTTAAGATATATTGTTACCTTAAAAAGTTGGACTAGATGATCCTTGAGGTCCCTCCCAACCTGGCATTCTATGATTCAAATGTTCCCCTTTTGAGGATCATACTCTGTCTAACCACATGGTCACATGTTGGATCTGAAATACCTCCATATATCTCCTCCATTTTGCCAGCTATCCCTGAAAAGTACTGCATCTTATAGTGTGGTGAACATGAATCTGTAATCCTTTTTACACAGTTACTTTAAAACAGAGACATCAAGCATTTTCTTAATAAAAGTGCAAATTTAATTTCATGTGCCATAACTTAAGAATTTTTCCCCAGCTTAAGAAAATTGTTTCATATTCAGTCAAGGCCCAAACCTTAAGAGATTCAGTCTGTAAGGGAAGTTTTTGAACTTGGAAATATTTTATTAATAAACCCTCCTGCCATTGCATTGGCAACCCAGACAAATGCAAAGAAAAAGCAACACAAGCATGGAAAAAACTGCATTAAAATTGCTGTACATCACCTTTTTCTTGCGCCTCTCTATACAAGAATAATGTTTGCAGAGCTGGAATACAACCACAACCAACAGACATTGTAATTGAGTGTCTTAACTTCACTGGGTATTCAGTCACCTGCAAACACCATTCACTTCTTCACATACTCCTCCACTGTGAGTATTATGCTGTAATTAAACAAGATGATTCATGTCATAAGGACATGAATCTCAAAAATCTACATAGAAGAAAAATGACTGGAAGAAAATCCAAAACATATCATCCCACACATTCAAAGAGGATAAGATGAAAAAGTGTTTTATCAAGGAAAAGAAGTATTCAAAGTGTAAAACACCAACAACTGACAAACTTACAGAATTCATACTGCAAGTTTGACTATGAAATTATTAAAAAATAATAGATATATAATTTATATCCACTGAAAGCACAGCTGTGAGTCTCAAGCTTAACCAATGCTTCTCACTGTAACTGCCTGGGTTAAAGATACAGAAATGCTCAAGCTTTGGTTTTTTTTGAATTCTGAGTATGCCATTATTTATTAACCTCTACATATTTCTTTAATGAAGTGCTTTTGCTAATGATCCTATGATACACTGGGCATGACAGTACATAAGGAAAATGAAGACATAACAGCATACTCACAAAAAAAGGTAAAAAATACATATCCCTGTATTTATTGAGATATTTATTGCCTTCCTTTATTCCTTCATAAAGGAAGACAACTGAATAAAGCTACAGATGTCCAAGCAGCTCTCAGCATATAATATAAATGCACATTTTGTATATGAGGGTTCATTCCCTCAAACAGTGCAATGACTTGGACTGCATCACTTAAGATCTCTGTGCATTTCATAATTCCAATATTAGGCTGACAGTTGATGTACAGCACACCAAAATTCTGCAAAAAACCACGAAGTGACTGAGCAGTCATGAAGACAACCTCTAGGATTTAACATTCAGCTCCACAGCTCTGGTTGAAGACTGAGCAGTTGTTTCTGCATCTTTCACCCAAGCTGTCATGCAGAGAGAACAGACCTGCTCCTTGTGTAAAGAGAACCCATGCTGTCTGCCAGCCCAATGTGACCTTCTGGTTCACCAAAGAGATCCACAACTTGGGTGAGGACCCATCTCAAATCCTTTTGAATCGGGTCACTCCTTTTGGAAAAAGAAGCATCCACTCTGGAAAAGGTGCAAGAAAAGGATTGAGAATAATCAGGGAAGTGAAGAGTACATATTTCCCAGAGATTACAAGCTTGATTACTTCAGTCCTGTGGGCTGAAAGCCACAAAAAGCCAAGATTGCTCTTTCAGCATAACCATTGTGGAAGGGAAGGAAGCATGATTAAGCCAAAGTCTAATGACAGCAATGGAGTAAATGGGTGTAAACTTTCCCATTAAGAAGCTTAGCTTGGAAATGTGCAGAGAATTTCTAAACAGACATAAACTTGAGACTGTTTGCTTAATGAAAAGCATTACATAAGATGCAAAAGCAGAGACTAGCTTCAGGAACCCTTAGTCTCATACTTCACTGATTTTAAACAGTTCAGATCAGGGCTCCCTTCTTTTTCCCCACAGGCTCAGGAAAGGGGCAGGTGAGCATCCTCAGCCTGTAATGCCACCAGGAAAGCTTACACCTTCACACTGTGCTTCAGACTTCTTGCTCCAAGTGCATTTCCCAATTGTGACTTGTTTCAAGGCACATTTGCAAGTTTTTTACCTTCTTTTTTTTTTTTTTTCCTCCCAAGTCCATAAGAAAAATTAAGAAATTAAAAATAAAATCTGAAAATTCAGAACATAGTTCTGCAACACAGCATGAACTCTATTGCAAGGTCAGTCCAAACACACAGCATAGCTTGGATCCTGCTTTCTTTTTCATGTAAAGGGACACTGCTTGGATAATACTACTTCATTAATGTTGTCGCTGTATGAAATGAGGCAACTTCTGTCATTCTCCTGGAGCTGAGACCAAGCACATAGCACCAGGTGCTGCAATCAGAAATTTATTTCACTGTGATCCTTTTTAATCTTCCAACAGTGAGCAAAAGCTGGTCTCATTAAAAGACAAACAGGACTAGATTACTACTCCATTTAAAGCGAGAAACAAAATTGAAGAAAATAAGAGACCATGAGTGCCTCTGGCAAAATACCTCTGCCCTTCACACTGAGCACTTGGGTACTGAACACTGCTGACAGAGTCTATGGATACCCCAGTGATGTGGTATCCCAGGGGAGGTGGGATTGCTGAGTAACACAGCTCAATTACTCCTCCTGCTTATTAGTAAGCAGCCTAATAAACTCCAGAAGGAGAAAGGATTTCCAGTCATGATGAAAAGCTTCACAGGGGGGGTGGCAGAGCCAGGCCAGCAGCAATGCAGGGAGAACAAGGGGAAAGTTTCTCTAGCTGGAAGTGCCACAGGCAAAACATAAAACCCTGCACTATCACAGCTGGGATAGGCAGAGGCAGTGGCACAAGAAAGGTGGAAGATGCTAAGAGTTTTGTCCAGGGCCCTCCAACATCGTAAGCCCAGACAAGTCCTGGGATAAAGCCAGTCCAGGAGCTGGAGCTTCCCCACCCAGTGCACTGAAATACAGGGTTGAAAAAAAAAAAAAAAAAAAAAAAAAAAAAAAAAAAAAAAAAAAGAGAACCACTCACTGAAGAGATTTTGCATCTTACGGATGGATTATTACATGCAAGCTGATGAACAGAAAAGCTTATCAATTAGTGTTTTATAGACAAAACTTTCCTCAGCCCTCTACCCAAAAGGCCCAAACCATCAAACCCTGGTGGCCCGCTCTGCAGGAGCTGACCTACTGTCTCTGACTCTCTGAGAAGAATTCAAGAACATGCATCAAGCAGGAGATGCAAGCAGCTGAGAGCTGTACCATGGATGCTCTGTAAGGAGAGCCCTGTGTCACTGTGTGTGACAGGGAGGGAACAGCTGTGACTCATTTCAGAGCCTGCTGAACATGAAATGAGTTTTGTTTCCATCTGTGACAAACTCTGCTACCACTTGCAACACACATTAGGCACCACTGCTAACACATCTTCTAATACCATAGTAAAAATTCAAGACTGAGCAGTCATGAGGCTTCTGGTTTCTGCAGTATGAGACAGTGACAATCTTGGCTGCCAATGGTCTCACTTTTACCCTGCAAAAAAACCAAGGGGGCCGAATGTGTGTTCATTGTTTCCCAAAATGCCCCATTCATATCAATACCAAAAGCTTCTTCACCACTCATTGCAAATGCTCGTCCAGAGCACTGAAAGGAATGTGTATTTCCAATGATTAGAAGAAAAAAATATTTTGTTACCCAATCCCTCCTTCCCTAGCACTGCAGTAAATCTTGCTGTCCCAGCAGCTGAACCCCAGAATGAACCCCAGAAGCATTTCAAAGTCAAACATTATTCCCTTGTTACGCTCTTCTACTCCTGCCCAGGCTAAAACCAAGGCATTGTCACAACTCCCTTAACCATCTTTCCACCAGATGGACCTAGCTGAGCACCAGACCCCATTGCAATGACAGGTGCCCAAGCTGGCATTAGTGTCAGATTTCCAATGGACACCAAAAGATGTCCCATGACCAAAAGGACACCCTCCTACATTCATTGGCTTAGAAATCTCATGTGGTTGATCTGCCATTTCAGACTGAAGATGGGATGGCATCTAAAAGTCTAATGAATACACAAGGATTTCTGCAAATACTTAATGAAGTGCCATCCAAATTAACCATGAAATGATGTTGTGAAGGTAAATATTTTGACACTCAAAAAGTTGGCTCCATTACCACTGTCACTCTTCTTGTGATATACACAATTATTGTCATTTCATGTCGTGACAGTCAAAATAAGTTTGTGTGTTAAGATACAAGTAGATAACAGGCTTTCCAATTCTGAATGGAAAAAAAATGAAATATTGTGATTTCCAGCAGAGTGCAAATTAGCTATAAGCTGAAATTAAAACTCTGGAATCTTGGCAAATCAGTACTTTATCAACCATCTCCTTAAGAAGTGTTCTGTAAGCACAAAGCGTAAGTTCTAATGAAGAAGTAAAGCTTCAGAAATTCTCAGCAAGGTTTCAGAGTTGTATGCATTTGTGCTACCATCATGCCAGCAGTATACTTATTTCATTCAGATTGCAACAGAAAAATATCAAAATTATAAAGAAAGAAAAAAGAATATGATTTCTTCTGTGGACCAGTACATTTACTGGGCCTCGGGAACTCCACCTTTCTTTTTCCAGTGTTCTTTGATCAAAAGCCAAAGACATGACAGATATGGTATAGCTGTAGGAGTTCCCCAAACTGTGAGGTAGATTGTGGTACAACTGTACCAAAGTGGTACCCAAACACTGCCTCAACAGCCTAACATCTCTCCCTAAGCACAGGCATGGCCAGGCACGGAGCCAGGAGCCACTGCTGCTGACAACAGTAGCATCTTTGCAAATTCAATTCAGGAAAGCCAGTTTTTTAGTGTAGGACAGGAAGTCACAGGCGTCTGAAGTTCAGTTGCATTCTAAAACTGATTTCCTGAGCATCCCCAGGTACAGATGTCTTTCATCTGTCTTACACGTGCCCTTACTTTTCCTCACAGTTTCATCTTTGTGCCTTTTGCAGCAAGCCATAAAGTCAGATTTCATATTTACAAATCTTTTTTAAAAGGTGAACAGACATTACACTGAGCAGTTACATCTTGC
This sequence comes from Florisuga fusca, assembly GCA_038090715.1. NCBI lineage: Eukaryota > Metazoa > Chordata > Aves > Apodiformes > Trochilidae > Florisuga > Florisuga fusca. The sequence continues at coordinate 4,229,363 of JAAWXA010000009.1, forward strand.
TTTTTTATCACACTGCACTGGGATTCTCAAGAATCAGAAGGGCTGAATTCCACAGAGTGTTGCTAAAAGTAATTTCAGAAGGAAAAAACAAATAAGCTAAATGCAGGGGTCAAATACTGTGGACATTCCTAGACATATCAGAAAGTCTTTGCTCTTGGGAGCAGTAGGGAAGAAAAAAAAATATACAAACAGAACAAACAAACAAAAGCCCAGAATGTGCAGCCCAAACACAGAAAAGCAAGCTAGACCCTAATAGACAATGACAAGTGATGAAGAATACCTTAATTTTTTAGCATTTCACTAGGACCAGTTTTACTCTGAAACTTGTCAAATACAACGGCAAAATGAAAGTATTCAAGCTTGGATAAATGCAAGTGGAGTGAAGCCCTGTGCTTGGGAAGGAGCATCTTCCCCTGGGGAAACCCTGCCACAGCTTCACCTATTTCAGAGGTCAAAATTTTTCTCTGGAGAAATTATTTTTATGAGCCACTGATGATTCATCCTTGGCAGAGTGATTTAACTTTAGTCAGCATAGCTACATTCCAGCAAGAGAAGAAAAATCATCATGGTCTTTCTGTCATTTTGAGGTCAGAACTAAATAGCTTCTTGTTAGAAAGTTCCCTCCAGAGCTTCACAGGATACAAGAAATGCAACAAATACAGTTTACTGGGGACATACTAACACTCGCACTAAGAAGCTCACTAAGGGGAGCAGCTATCATCATTAGACAGGTAATCCCACCTCCAGGATTCTCTGCGGCACAAAGCTCCTACTCCTCAGCTTGTCTCCAAAGGTTTAATTACCTTCTGGAAAAGAAGTGTGGTTGTATGGGGGGAACTTCTGGGAAAGCTTCAGTTTCATACAACTGTTAAATGCTGAAGGCTTTACACGTGCTAAAAGGCTTTAAAAGACCATGTCCTTGTGTCAGGGGGCTGGTTTGCAGCAAATGCTTGCTGGGTAAAATCATGATCTGATTTAGTCTTCTGTTATTTTCATCACCACTCCAGAGAAATTACATTAACTAATATCATCACAGTTGCTGTTTTACAAATGTATGTTGTATGCTCAAAATTAGCAAACACCTCCTTCATCAGGTGTCTATTCTGACCTTGGGAAAAAATCATTAGAAGAGAGCTGAAGGCATGGTAATCACCTCATTTTTCTTCAGTTTAAATTATTTAAATTTAGAAAAGATCTTTTGTTGAGAAAGACTAGCAGCACTAAAGACAGCATGTCAAAGGGAATAACTTGAACAGCTAAACCCTGTGTATCACCCTGCATATTTACCTCTTGATACAATAAGATCTGTGCTTCTCTAAATAGGAATTAATCAACACCAATATTATGGGCAGAAAGAGGACAGATAAGTGTAAATCTTGCAAGTAGGCTTTATAAATAATATCAGTTGTTTGGGGTTTTTTATTTGCTTTCTATCAAGCTTCCATTCCAAAACCCATTTGTCACATTTCAGTAACACAGTCATGCTGGCAATCTACAGCACAGTCAGTATTAAAAAACAACTGGAAGATACATGCCTGAGGAAGCTCATTCATCACTGCAACATCCTTCCTCCTCTCAGCTCTCTTGGGAAACCTCAGTATCCCTAGGGGAGGTTTTTCCAAAGCCCAAGCTAGACTTTCAGGGATCTTTGATGGGTGTACAATTAGCATGTCTACAGAGATGCAAATCTACAGCTCTTAGATCCAGGCTGGCTTAGTGGCAGCTCACAACCAGGGTGCTTCCAGGTCAGTCCACACTAACACACAGCTCACTCTCCAGATAAAGCTCACCCTTAAAGTTTATGGTTCCCTGGCACATTGCCCTGCTAGAATCCAATTGCAGGGGATAAGCCAAAAGGCTTCATATTTTAACTTGCAATTGAAGGAGCAACCTCAAGTGTTTGGTGGTGAAATCAGGACCTACACTTGCCTTCCTCCTTCCCAGTCATCAAAGTCCTCTCTTCTCCTGGGGTGTTAAAGGAGGCAAAGATATTCAAGTGGCCAAAAGTAGACAGGTTTCTGTCACAGGTTCCCCATCCTTGCCTTAAGAGTTTCTTTTACTTGTACTTCAGTGAGCACTTGTACTTCAGTGAGCTGCATGAACCACAATCCATTTACCTTTCTTCCTCATGAAAATGGCAGACCTGTTGGAATCGTATCAATAAAGGGAAAGAAACTGCCTGCTGGAACTAAGGAGATGAGCTGGAAGACAGCTAAGCAAGTCAAAATGTTTGCTAACACTAGTATTTCAGATGGCACAGCAGTGTGCTAGAGGAGTACACAGAACCCGCTTGTTTAGTTTGAAATAAATTGGAAATGTTTCAAATGTAATGCAGACTGTTCATTATCAGAGCAGCACAGATCTTGGAATTTGTGCCTCACAGACTACCAGACAAACCTGCCCTAAAGTTGTTTTTATATGGTTATTTAATTGCCTCAACTCTCACACAGAATGGTCTAATTTTGTAAGTATTTTGGAAAACGGGAAAGGTGGGGTTTTGAAACAGCAAGAGAATCCAAACCCAAGTAATTTGTAGATACATTTCACTGTGATTCATTATGACTTTTTGTAACTGTTTAATTGGTTTAAGGTAAGGACTTCCAATCTTCTGAAAAACCATTAGAACAACCACTTCCATTAAATACAAACTTTTTAGCTTCAGAGGAAAGCTAGGGGGTTTCAATCCACTCTATGGTCCACAAAAATTATATTACCAATTCACAGTCATCTACTTTAAGAATAAATTCCTACTCAACCTCTTCACCACACCATGAAAAATTGGAAGTTAATCCACATGCTCTGTGATCACCTCAGTGCAAACACTGACCACCTCTGCACCGCTCTGACAAGTCAAAGCATCGAAGTATCCAGCCCTAAATGCTTCACTGCATGAGAAGGACTGAAAACACACTTTTCCACTTACAAATTTAAAAAATTTAATAGCTTATACTGCTTAAAGCTTCAAAGTTCATGCAGTCATCCGAGCCCCTAATGGCCAAAAAAGGTAGGGAAGGAAGAGAATGATGTTTTTCTTGATGGAAGTTATCGCAGAACTGGTATATCCTGGCAAAACATCTTCCAATATAAACTAATTTTTCAAGTGCTGTACTTTCAGGAATAGATTACTCTGTATCATGCCCAAAAGCAAATATAAACATTAAAAAAAAAAAAAAATCTTATAAGACCTTTGAAGTTAAATTTAAGTTAAATATTTATCTCTTTTCACTTCAGCCTTTACTTTTGCTTTTAACTCTTATTTCAGGGGCAGGAGGCTAGCAGAGCCAAAGGGGCATTTAAATATAAGTTGAAATTGCATTTCATTGTTGGTTTTTTTCGCTCTAGTTGTGTTTTGGGGTTTGCTTTGTTTGTTTGTTTTTGGGGTTGGGTTTTTTTGTGTGTTTTTTGGTTTTGTTTTGTTTTTTGGTTGTTGGGTTTTTTCGGGGTGGGTTGTTTGGGGTTTTTTTGCTTTTTTCCAGGAATGGAATTACTTCTTCCACCAACTCCAGATCCGAGTTACTGACAGCCCATGCTCAGCATCCTGATTTACTGCTAATGATGGCACAGTAGGTAAGTCTGTTCTTAAACACTGGCTAAATAATTAGCAAAACACCTTCGTTCAAAAAAAAACCAACTCCTTGTCACTGTGTAATTCTTTTGTACTTTTTGAAAAAAGCAACACATCATTGATTTAAACAAAAAACAAAACAAAACCAAGAACAAACTCACTCCTACCTCAGGTTTCCTCCCACCCTAGCTGCATTGAGCACAGCAGTCAAAAGCACAGCAAAGGCTTTGTGAAATCATCCTTCAGTACAGCAACAGATAAAGCCATTAAGAATTTCTAAATATAGCCTTCTAGATATAAAAAATTAAACAGCAGTTATATAGAATTATTATTACAGTATGCATATTCTTACAAATCAATACTTACCTCAAACCAGAAAAATAGCCATAAAATTATATAGTTAATGAGTTTCTGCTAAGTAGGTATTTTAATCTACATCAGGAGAGCTGCAAAGAGTACCTTTGGATAGGTGAGAAAACTCAATGTAATGGAACAGAGCTGACCCATGTTGCACTTGGCAGACATTGCTAAGAAGAATAAATACTTGCCATTTATTAGTACATGCTTACCACACTTACTTTCTCTATTGCTAAATGAAAATCACTTTGTTATTATGCAGAAGCTATTATTTAGCACCTACATATCAAATCAGTTTAAAATGCAGTCAGAGAGTCACAGAGGTTCAGACTTTTGCAAATACCAGACCCTAATGGGTTGGTATGGATTTTTTCATCTTTTCCTGCATGTAAGGGGAGCACCAATGAAGAATCAGCTAAGGATAGATTGAAGCTGAGCAGCAAGGTGATTTCTGATCTTTCTAGAGTAAAAGAAGGGTTTACAAGCAGAAGGCCCCCAATCAACTGATGAGGGATTTTCTCTTAGCAGTTTCCTTGCTTATGTAGCATTATATGTGCCTCAGTTTTGAGACATGGGTAATGAGTATGCACAGGGGAGAAATGAGATTTGAGGTTGGTGCTGGTTAACAGAAGATGCTGATAGAGAAAGTTGTGGTGTAGTAACAGCCTGTCTGTTGCATCCCAGCCACAAAAAGGAGGGTCAAGGGAAGATGGGGAAAATATACCCTCCCACCAGCTGAGCTTGACATTGGGAGGCAATGCAATGATGTAGAGGCAACCAGGTGAACACACTCAGGTGTTGCCAGTTAGGAGGAGGAAGGCATGAGCTCCTGTTCAGCCCACCTGTGCCCAATGAGGGCTGGCCCCAGCTGTGCATGAGCAGAACTGGGGGAGCAATAAAAGGTGAGCTTCCAGAGGTGAGCTCAGCTCACTCCTGACCAGCCTGAGGAAGAGGATAGTCAACTTCGGAGTATTAGCACCGAGATAGACTAACTGATTCTAAGGGCAACTTTTGGAGTGCTGTCCTTGCACCTTGGCAAGAACACCTACTGGACCTCAAAACACCATGGTCCAGGAAAGGATTGTCTGCAACACAATGACTCTGTGAACCAGCAGCATACATGTGGCCCTGGCTTTCTGGAACCCAAATGAACATCAATCTTTTTGTATATAGAAAGGCTACATGTGGTTCCCACCTTGTAATTGTTAAATGACAGCATCCACTCTTCCCACAAAGTGCAGTGCAGAAGAAAAAAAAAAAAAACCAAACCACCCCAACACCACAGAAATCCTGATCTGCCCCGAGAAGGACACCCATGGGTGCATGGCAGCAGCCACACACACAATCTGAAACTTCTGAATAGGCCAGAGGCAAAGCCTTGTGTCCCATTGAGTATGATCCAGCACATAAGAAACTGAGAGCTTCCAGGGTCCTCCTTAGCCCCTTCCAAGTGTGTGTCTTCTCACTCTGCTTGGGGCTACATCAGGTGAGAGACAGCTCTGAAGCCCCTGCTTCTGCTGCTGCTCCTTGGACCAGCAAGCACACACCAGCACACTGACAGCAGGCTCAATACAAACAAGAAACAAAAAACCAAACCAAAACACGAAAGGCTTTTAAATGAGTCTGCACCAAAACCTTTCAAGAAGCTTCTTTCATGAAGGGTTTAAAATCAATAGAGCAGTTGTCTTGCAGTAATTACTCACTGCCAGTACAGGACAGAAGTCCAGGCTGCAATGGGAAGAGAGGCTGAAGGCCAAATAAATTCATTCCTGGTGGAAGCAAAGAGGTTGTACAGAGGACGGCAAAACTCAGAACATCTTCCTACGTCTCAATCTGACCCACAGGGCTCAAAGTTATCACTGCTGATGATAACTTAGAAGAAATTCAGGCATTTACATTAATCAGTAAAGACAGAGATCATCTGAGATGCACCACTTATTCACTTTGTGATTTAATCACTGTTTAAAGAACAGTTGCAGCCTTAATGGGATATTTTCCATTAATTCAAATGGTTTCTGAAGTGCTTGCCTGTTCTCCATTTTTCTGCTATAACTCATTTACAGCTGAAGGAAGCCTCTACTGATGGGGCTACACCTCTCTTTCTCAGAGTTAATAGCAATTCCTACCACCGCCATTCAAGCTGTCACTCAGACAGACATTTGCTATAAACATCTTCATTTCCTTTTATTTCTGCAGACACCTTTAAACAGCACCACCTCTCAATTCATAAGCCATATTAGTGCTGTTACTGTAGAGCAACATCTCTCTACACAGTCTCACATAAAATTAAATGCCTGTTTTAGCAGCTTACAAACCTCACAGCAGTTTATTTTCCCTCTTTATTATAACAGAGCAAGCAAGAGCAGCACACTATTATTACAGTATCATATAACATGGCTTTTCCAGCAACCCAATGGCATAAAATTAAATTACTGTCTGAGAGATAAATGAGAACATTTATTTTTATGTGACAGTTTTGTGAGCTTACTAGGCAAATAACTGTTGCAGACAGATTTCTAAAATTAGGACAGTTCAACTTGCTGAGGGTTAACCTGTTCAGGAACCAGGGCCTAATCCCTTCTCTTCCTTAAGGACTGTTTAATTATGTATACCAAGTGCAATAGCTCCAGCAGGAAAGATTATAACAGATTCTCAGAGCCTAACATGAAGACATTTAACTAGAATGTTGCAAGGCTACAGACCACTACCTCCCAGTCATGGACATACCCTAACAATCAGGGTGGGAATTTCATTCCCCAAGAAAATAAAGAAAATAAATCTGATGCATCTCAGTTCCACACTGAAGTGAGGTTTGAAAACAGCTTTCATAAGAAACAGGATTATCTCTTCCTGAACGTCTTATGAAGTGCTTAAAAAGTGCTTGGATGCTTTTGAAGTACCACAGAGACTATGAAACATGTACAGTGAGTGGTATTTTTCACTTGCTGAAAATAATAAAGCCCTTTAGCTTAAAATTTATTTTCATAGGGAACAAAAGTCGTTAGAACCAACCATTTAGGATGCTTCATGGCATCCCTCATCATTTATTCCATCAGCAGTTTGTCCTCAATACATAATGATTAAGAAAAGTGTTTTTTTAAACGCTCTCAACATAACCCACAAGTGATCAAGGACATCCTTCTGTTACATATTTTTATTTCTGCAGTATAATCTGCATTTAGCACATTCCTTTGACCAAGCCACCTGACTCCTGTCCACCTTGTCCAGCCTGCTAAGTATTGCTTTAACATTTAAAGTTTGAGAGGTTTGACACTTAATATTTATACAAGTGGGGGAAAAAAACTCCACACAACAAAACCCACACCTATCACATTTAGGTTTTTTGGTTTGCTTTAAATATAAGGCAAGGCAACACAGGCCATCTTCAGCAGAAAGCCCAAACCAGCTGACTCCTCCTAATGAATCCATAAATATGCCAATGTGGGGTGATGCACAATAGCAGCAGACATGGAGAGAGTTACCCTGAACTCTGCAGACAGGGCTTGTCTGCAGGGCCTACGAAGAAAGCCCTGGATGACAGAGAAACTGGGAATTATGTGGCACAATTTCTCTCACTTGTGCTGCTCTTCCTTCATCTGACTACTGTAGCATTTTCTTTTACAAGTACTGTAGCAAGACATTTGCACCAAGCTGAAACAATCATGTATATGAATGTACAGTTCTTCACAGAGGATACTGAAGTTATTTCTGGACTATTTTCCTATTCTAGACAAAATCTGGTTAAAGGAAAATGAAATTTTCTATAAATTAAATTAATACATTAAATTTATACAGTTGTGCAACCAGATAATGGGGAAAAATACCCTAAATATTGTAAAAAAGCAAAACAGCTGCATAAAGGAAAGTTGTTATTCCTGTGTTCCTTTTATTACCTCCCAGAAAAAAAAAGAAAAAAAAAAGAAGAAAAAAACCCCAAGCAGCTCTAGATAAAGACATCTTTTTTTTCTCAACCCTGTCTACCCATCACATTAAATTTCAGAGAGAGAGGAAGCATCTACAATTTTATTTTCCAAGCCCTCTGGAAAAATTAGATAGATTTCTCGAGCAACAGTAACTCTTCACATCTCTTTCACAGCCTTTCTCTTACAAACAGATGCCTTCAGGGAGCCCTCCTGCCCCCCTTTTAAGCCCAAGAACTGACTTAAAAATCAGGAACTCCAGGCTGACAAGCAGCAGATTCCAAGAAGCTCAGGGTGTATTAACATTAAGTTTTCCAGCAAGGTCTCAGAACTTTGCAGCCCAGTTTTTCTGGGCTTTCTTTGTTGTTGTTGTTTTTTTGCAGGGGGGCAGTGTTCAGTTGGTTTTTTGTTGTTGGTTTTCTTTGCTTTTCTGTAATTTAAGGTGACACAAGTAGAACATATGCACTAAGTGGACAGTAACATGCACTGGACACTCAGAGCAACCTCCTGTAGATTCCATTAGCTTCATACCAAGGATTTTCCCAATTCTGTTCACTGCAAGGATTGTATTAAAGATTAAACCAACAGAAATCTAAAATGCTGCACAGAGCCAGTGTAAAAATATATGCTAAATGGAGCATGTGTGCTCATTCAGTGTAACTTTTTAATAAACATTAAAAAATTCTAAAAAAAACCAAAAAACCAAAAAAACCAAACAAACAAACAAAAAAACCCCACCACAAAACAAAACAACCCAACCAAAAAACACAAAAAACTACAATCAAAGCAGTAAAATCTTTACATGGACCTCCTCCATAAAACATTGTGGTTTATTCCATTCTGATCTTTTCTTTTTTGAGCCCTGTTTTAAGCATTCAACAGCAATATGGAGCTGATCAAGCCCCTCAGTTCCCTGAGCCCATTCACCTCCAGTTTTCTTCTCCTGAAGATCCAAGCAGTGTAGGTTGCTGGCACCTACATTCACAGAAGGCAAAACTTCAAGCTGTATATGGCACAAAGTTACCAAAACTACAGCTGGGTGTCACTTGGGATTCACCATCAACTGGAAATGATGTTCCTGGACCTCACCAGCCCCTCACAATGGGGTACAGGGTCTCACATTTGCCTGCAAATGGCATCAATGACAATTCCCATCAGTGACAATGTCACCACCACCAGCTGCTTGCTGATCCCTCTCTGAAACATTTAGAGAGCTCTGAGCAACCCAGTTTTCCAGCAAGCAGAAAACCTGCCAAGCTTTGCCAGCATCGTGTGCTCTGTCATTCGGGGCATACTTTACTCGAGAGATTTAGAAGTGCCAACTGCTGCAGTCCAAAAAATATCACAATGCCATTTTACTCAGAGGACAGCACGACTTCTGAGCACATGATCAACTGTCAACAAGTTTAATTTATAGCTGAGACAGAAGTATCTAGCTGGTCCACAAAAAATGCAAGTTAACATTGTTTCCTAAGCACGTAACTGCAATGTAAATTCATTTCTACTCTTGCTTCATCTTTTTGTGCTCAGATCTGCACCTGAATTCAGCAGGACAGTTCTGGAAAGTACTGCTAAGTTGTTGGTCATGATTATTCCTATTCAAACCAAAGTGTTTCTGAGCATACCTTCCTAAGGACCCAGCTCTCACAATGATGAATGCTGCAGCAATTCAGTGAAAGAACAAATGGTAAGATGAATAATACATAAAAAGAGTTCTCAATAGTGAATATCCCATTTCATTTTACATTTACTCTGCAGACTAAGAAAAAAAATGAAAATAGGTGAAATCAGATCCTGAAGATGTCTCAGCTGGTCAGTGGCAGAGCCTGCTGACTCTTCTTCCAGCATTCGAATGACAATATCTGTATGCAATAAGCACTACTCTAAGCTCCCTCTTTAACCCTTTTTCCACAGACAACATAAACCAAACTAACCTGAATAGCTCAGGTTAAAGGACAACAGTAAGTCAAGAGTAAAGTGCATTTATACAGCAGAATTGATTCCTTTCTTCAAATAAGAAGAGCACTTAACAGCATCAGCTCATAAAAGACATCTCCAGGAATAAAGTACACCATAACTTCTGGAAAAAGACATGAACACAAACAAGAAGGAAAATAAATGGCAAACAGAAAGGTTTTGATTAAGGTCTTGTGTTGTGGGTTTGGCTGGTTGGTGTTTTCTTTTTTAAGAGAGATCCTTCCCTTAAAAAGAGCCCTTGAAAGTGAAAAAGCTCAGTCAATCTCACACCTTTGTTCTGCATTGCCTGAGCAGGTCTTGTGACATCACAGACACTTTCTTCAATATTTCATCATGAGGTGTGACTACCTGGCTATGTTAAGCAGAGAAGCATGAGAAATACCTTGCCTTAAATACTGGGATTACTACATCTTTATTAGAACATGAGTGCTCCTAAGATCTCACAAGGCAGATCAAAGTTCTGCATAAATATTTTCCAGTTCAGGGTAATGAGCTGTTATAATTGTAAAAGCATTCAATTTCTTGGGCAAAAATCAGGAAATCCAGGATATATTTATCAAATATTTGGAACACAAACATTAAACTGAGATGGTGAACATGGCAGGAATGCTTACATGCATTTCTGCAGCTATTTGTGGTGTGGCTGTTTTGTTTACCCAGTTGCAACATATGGGAGGCAGAAATATTGCTAAAGTTCAGTCTTACACCTGTCCTTAGAATTCTCCTATCAGTATGGACAGGACTAAATCACATTTAATATGTTCAGATCTTCATCAGGAACCACTCATCAGTCCTTTTAGCATCTCTTAAGTAGCACCACAAATACAATCATCTTAGTGTGGAAGCCTCCCCAGCACTGGAAAAAGGCACTTTGCCATTGGCACCCTTATATATCCTTTAATATAGCTCTTGGTTTTGCATTCAAGTTTGAGAAGTAACAACAAGTGAAATTTGAACTTTGTTAACATTGTGATAAAATCTTAGCCCTCTCAACTGCCCATTTGCCCCTGGTTTCTATTTATGAAAGCACTTCCCATGTAGATGTACCATGATCCTGTAACCCTAGCACTGCCCCATAAAAAGGAGAAAGGGCAAAGCCTTGTTACAACATTAAAATAACATTTTTATTTTTACTTTTAAAATAAAACACATCACATCATAGGCAGACCATGGCTAGAAGGTACAAGGGCATAAAACCAGCACTGCTGCATTGTAACAGGATTTACCTATCATATATAAAATTGAACTTTCAAACAGGTTTTTTTCTGTATTCATTTTTATGAATATGACTTTTAAAAACACAGTCCATGCTTGAAATATCATAGCAGTGTCAGGCTTTGCAGCAATCCCCAGCCAAGCCTCTGATTACTGTGAATGATGCACTCTATCCTGACAAAACACTGAAACCTACAGATAATTTACACATTCACAGCACTTCACCACTGCTTTGGGGAAGAGACAGCAAGGCACACTGGGCAGTACAGACAGCTGGGCATCCTCTCAGACGAACTGGCTCCTAGATGGACTGCTCGGGACAGATGCAACACCCTTGAACACTCACCAGAAAAATCCAGTTTTCCCTTGAGGCAGGCAATTTGTGTTTAAATTTAAACACAATACACTGCCCTTGAACAAAAAAATAAGAGCATGCAAAGAGTGCAGTATAGAGTTTTACGCTTTCCAGCACAGGTGAGTTCCTCTGGACTAATGATTTTAATACTCCTTTTATTACAGACTCCCAATATTCCTGGAACAGTTTCTGATGTGCTGCACCCAAGTGCTCCTGTATCCAGCTCCAGTTTGATGTATAATAGAAAGGATTCTGTTCCTTGCACAGATAATCAAACCACTACATTTCAGATACCTTAATCCTACAAATGTCCATTTGGACACTTCAGCATAGCTCCATTACTAGTCAAAATGCTACACAGTTGATTTTTTTCATTTCTGAACATAAGTTTGATATAAATTATTTTTTTATATAATTTATATTAATATAATTTCTACATTTCTGTTCTATCAACTATAGCACCAACTGTCACTGTAGTTTGAAAAAGTAAAATAACTGTTAGTCTCACCATACAATATAAAATTAATGAATGGTAAAATTTAAGATTAGGTATGCTAGTTTTGTTAAAAGGAGACATTATACTACATTCAAAATAAATTTGCTGGAGAATCTATGTGAAAGTCATGCTGCTTGTATGCTTCTTCCCAACAGTCCAAGGAGAAAAAGAACTGTCACCAACCCAGCCAACCCTTGAGTAAGGAAGTGCCACCAGGACAAAGGCAAACAACAGCAACAAATGACTTTTTAAGAAACTATGGATATCCCATATTGCAGTCAGGTACAAAGAAGCACAGAAACAGGTTGGTTCGCACACACACACATCAGCCTGGTATTATTTAGGGACATCTACACATCAGAGTACTTAATAGAAAAGGAAATTAAAATAGTTAGGGTTTGTCACTTGTCACTTTGCACCTCTGCAAAACACACTCTTGAGAAATTCACGAACAACTTAAGCACAAAAGCATTTTTTAAATAAAGTGAGTAGTGTTAACTTTGCAGTAGATCAAAAGCCTCTCAGTCTTGCTTACCGGAATTTCACAGGCAAGTAAGCCTACATTTGAAGCATAAGCTATAAGTAAATCTTGCAAATCACTAAGCCTGACTACCCCCACCCCCAGCAGGTTATGCAGAGGTCAGCAAACACCAGCTGGTAAGTGCATCTCCACTGTTACAAAAAAATCATCACTTATTTCTCTCTGAGGAGATGACAGCTTCACAACAGACATCAGTCACCCATGAGGTTTGACCATCAGTGTGCAGGCAGAGCCCAGTGCCAATGAACCCAACTGCTACATCTGAGAGAGAGTATCACATTTCTGTGGTCTATCTACTCACAGCCTTTTGGGGAGCAACCCATCCTCAAACTGTCTTCTTAAAAAATAACATCCTTGTAGTAAATTTGCTCCTACCCATAAAACTACAAACAATATTCATGGTAGTTAAGACACAAAACCTCTGAAATATTAATACACAGTCAACTGTCTTGCATCACTACATAGTCTTAAATAGACCACTTCTCTCTTGGCAAAAGTAACCAAGATTCCTCTTCAGAGGAATATACTGAGAACACCTGATGAACAAAGTCACTGCCAAGACACACCACACTTCTGCTGTGCTGATGGCTGGACTTAGCTTCTTTTGTGTAAGGACACAAAAGGTGTTCCACAGAATTTCATGTTTGGAAAATTCATGCCACTGTCTCTTTTCATATTTCATACATATGTTTTATACAAAGTAGAAAGAGTTTTTCAAGAAGAAACTAAGAAGTCACTACCTAGGAAAGAAAAAATTCAGAAAACTGATTTTCAAATAGCAATAATATATTGACACTCTTGTTCCACACCAACTCCTTTGTTTAAGACACATTTACCTAATTTGTAATTGAATTATATGAAATAACAGAAAGGGAGAATAATATCTATGTTGGGAATAATCACAAAATAGCTACTGGAATTCCTAACACTCATATTTCTTAATATCTTTGCTAAGCATTCACTGTGAAGGCAAGGTACCCTGCCTTTAGCATTCTTCATATTGTGAAAATTTAAAAGATATTATTTGGAATGGTTTTCTCATAATTTAGAGAAAACTGATGGAAGCAGTTTCAGTGAAGAGAGTGGCTACAAAAGTTTCCACAGGGCCATAGGTGGGGAGCGACAGATCTCCAACTCGTATGTACAGCCACACAAAAAAAAAAAAGTTAATGAGAATGGGAATATTTCTGATATAGTATTAACTGAATCTTCAAAACCTGAAGCCATGCTTAAGTTTTCCTCTCTAAGCAGTATACATGCTTTACACAGCTTTACTGAGAAAATTACTGACCCTGAACTCCATGTTGTTTTAAACTGGCAAGTAATGAAGCCATTAGAGACCTTTTCAAGGGTACCTGCATTTCAGACAACCATTCAATGCTAATGCAAGACAAAGCACTGAACAAATTATTCAGGACCCATGAAACATCCTTGTTTATGGTGTCACCCACTAATGTTCAAACAAGGAAACATATAAAGAAAGAGGATGTTTACAGATGAGCAAACAGCCTAAAATAACATGAACATCAGACATCATACTGAGAGAGCCACAACCCCTAAACTTCTTCAGACTCTCCATGTTTATATTGTATTTCCAGTGTCAAAGCCTTAATTCAGAAGTTAACCATATCCCCAAGGCATTGCAAGGCAGCAGGCAATGGTGGATGCCTCTAATCCCTCTGGGGTGTAATTATTTCATAATCACTACATTTCAGGTTTACCTGATTGTCATTATAGAAAATTGTATTCTCTCTCCTTTCTCAACCCAAGCCTTTTAAAATTAAATACATCTTTGACCTATTTCATACAATCCCCATTCTTTCCTTTAACGTACAATGCAAGACTTTCTCTCTTCTTCACAGAGCAGAGGAAGGTTAATCTTTTCCTTTGGGACTTTGGGGGGTATTTTTCTCTGCGTGGTAGGTTTTTTTTGTTTTTTCTCCCCACTTCATGGCATATCAAGCACAGTGTAAACTACATGGAGGCAGTATTTTCAAAGGTGACTGAGTGGATGCAGACAGAGATTCACTCATTGCCTCATTTAGGAAGGATCACGATCCTCAACTTCACAATGAAAAGTTTAAAGAAAACCCACATGTTGCTCTGAGAAACCAGGCTTAGGTACATGCAGGTTGTAGCTGAAAATATGTCTAACAACTTTCTGGTGGAAGGGATTTTTGACATGATGACATGCGGAAGCTCAAGCTGTTTCTATGTAATACGACAAACCATGATTGGACCAATATGAATTTTTTTAATTATGAAGCCCCCCTTGCTTTGTCCATCTCCAGTCCCAGCATCCTGAAGGAACAATCACCAAAACAAATATTAGCAAAAGGAAACTCACTTGACACTTTCCAGTTTCACATGACATCTGTGGAAGACCAGACCAGGAATGTAAAGAATTCTAGAGAATACAAGAGAAATTATTCATTCTTTCCTCACTCAACACCTTTCAGAGAACCCAAGGAACTGCCCATATTACAGCCAGGCCTCTGAATGGAACAACCAGGCAAAAGTCAAGGTTTTCTGGGCATTACCATTTCTAGGTATCCATCTGGCAAAACCTGCAAACCACGTTGCCTCATGTACCAGGGCAGTAACTGGCAGTGCACAGCAGCAAAGGAGAATGAACCATTCAGCAGTTGATCTGATAATGAAAAATCTGGATTGTGCTAAAAATAACATTCTTCCTCTTAAACTTTAAGATCACAGAGCACTCGAACGTTTCAGGCTTTTCTCTCCCCGTTTAACAGGTTTGAGTTCCTTGTTCATTTGTTTTGTTGAGTTCCCACAGAAGATAAGGAGGTGAAATAAATCAGGGAAGGGTACTTTTCAAACAAAGCCTGCTTGCTCAGCAAGAACACAGGCAAGAGCACTGTTGCTCTTTGACAGAAGTTACATAATCAATACAACTGCTAGATGTCATTAGGTGTCAAGCACTTTAGTCCAATCCTACGGTATCCTCCATCTGACCTTGCATATTGATATTTCTCTCTCTCTAAAGTACACTCTTAGAGTGGGACTCTGTAAAAACACTTTCCCTTGAATTATTTGGCAATAATGCTGAATTTTAAACTACACAGAAGTCCAATCAGCTGACAACAATTGTCTTTTGCTAGCACTGTAGCTATTTGGCATGGGAACAAACAAGAATTATGCAGCATACTTTATCTATGTGCTACATCATCTAGATGGCTACAAACACTATTTTTATTTGAAAGTGCCAATTTCAAAGGATTTAAGAATTTAGGATCTTAGGAGTTCTTATTTTCAAAAATGGCATTGAATAGTTTCCTTTTTTAACTCATCGAGGGCTCCAAGGTACCACATCTTTGCACCATCAGGATATTGAAGTAAAAACTCAGTCCCTCAGTGTTTCAGAGTCCTGTTTTAAATTTCTGGCTTCATCTCCCTTACTCTGCTGCTAGTTTAACTTGCCACCCAAACTGTTTAGAGTAAGATCTGCAGTTCAGATGCCAAGCTCGCTCCTCTGGGTATGACTGAAGCAAGATGAGAGGGAAACTGTTGCTGGGAAGGTAATTCACCTGCAGCGTTCTTACTGAGGTCAACTTAAACTCATTAGATACACACAAATAAAAGAAAATATTTTCTGCGATTTGTTATTTTCTTAAGATATCTTTAAGATTTGCAACCATTTGCTCTGTTGACTTAAAAATGCAGTTCCACAATCCATAGTTATACAAACCACAAGTCACTTAAAAGTTCAGTTTTCTGTCTCAAGGTAAATTAGCAAATTTTTTAATTTGGGTACCAGAAAGAATATTAGCTTTTTTTTCTTTACCAGGATTTCAGTTACTCATTTATTTGATTTCTAGTTCTAAATGAGTACAAAACCACTTTGTTTTGCTTTAAAAACATTTCTACTTGATAAACCACATATGAACCTCAAGAAATCAAACGTTAGAGCCTATCAGGAGGTGAACACTACTCTGATTTTATAAGGCAGAAGTATTTAAAGTATTAAAAGCATCTCCCTTTGCAATGGGGCCCCTTTTCTGCTCAACTCAGAACCAGGACTGAGCTCAAGTCATGGGCCATTAGGCTAAAAGCTGAGAAGGAAGAAGGGACTTCTCTTCTAAAGAATAGGTAGAAAATGCACACATAGGTTGCTAGAGGGGATGTGGTAATGCTAACAGACTTCTGTAGGGTTTGCTTTGTTGTTTTGGGGTTGTGTTTTTTTGTTGCTTGGTTTGGTTGTTTTTTTTTGTAAGTGCTTTATAAGTTAAAGCTTTTAACACGAGTAAGAAAAAAAAAAAAAATTAAATGAAGGGCCATGGTCATAGATGAGAGGCTGTGGGAGAAAATTATTTGTATGCACAGCAGGAACTGACTAGTACAGCTAATGACAGAACAAAATGATAAGCAAAGGCTTGACTTAGTCTGCCTAGATACAGAAAGATACAAATATAATGAGCAATATCTTCAATTTATTAATGCAAATTTATACTGGTGATTAGAGAACAAAGAGAGGGCTGTGCTGAGCAGCAGAGCTCCTCCAGTAATGCTGACCCTAGGCTCCTCCTGAGGACCCTGCCTGCAGGTCCAGAGGAAACCATGCCTGGGACTTGGGGCAAGCTTTAGACAGGACAGGATACTCACCAAACAAGATTTCTGATACTGCAAAACTTAAGGTATTGATAAAGGTCTTTTTCAAGTTTCTAAAATTATAGAACTTAAGTGCAGAAATGTTTTCATGCAGTACAATTATGACTTGGTTCCAATTCCAGGGTAGCTACTTCAGCTATCTTCAGTTTCTGATGTTTTCACAACATCTTGCTTTAACTTAGAATCAGAAAAGAATGAAATGCCAGAGCTTTCTCAAAAACAAAACATGTGCTGTCTTCTGGCAAACTACACTACTAAGAAGTTGCTTGGAATGGAATGATACAGGAAAAACAGTGCTTTTGATATTTTTGCTGAATGGACTGAGGCAGAGTGAAGTCAACTGAACTGAAGTAAGAAAACCAGAATCCCAGATCGGTGAAAATTCTCTCTGCTATCAACATCCCGAGATATTTCTCCCTTTGTTTTCAAATATGATAAACCCTACACCCACGCACACATATACCCATATACTGTACCTATACAAAAACCAAGCACATACAAATGTATGCTCATACCTTTGTTATACATACAAGCATATGGATATTGTACATAAATGTGACCCAGACTTCCACTGCAAAATCATGGAGAAAATGTATACTACTGCTGGACACACATCTAGAAGGATTCAATATTCAAATGTGAAATAATTTTACTGAAAAAAGCAAATGAAAATTATGCTATAGAGTTACCAGCAGCTGTCAGCCCCTTCCCACAAGCTAAAACAGAATATGCAAACAGTAATAGAAGGGATTACAGCCTTTATTTTCAGAAGTCCTTTTTACTCATTTTCCGAAGTGCACCTAGAGAACCAGGTTGGTCAGGACGGAGCCACAATCCCCTCCAGAACAGTCTGCCCTCCTAGCAAAATTTTCTCTCCCTAACATTCAATCTGAGCTTCCTAAGCTGTATTTCAACACCCATGTCCTTTATTATATCATCTGGCACTACCACGAAGTGCTTGGCTTCACCTTTGGAACCACTCTTCAATCCTCTCAAAGCTGCTATAGCTTTCCTCCTTGCCAGACTCAACAAGCCCAGCTTCTGCAGTCTGTCCTCAAGAGACGTGCTCTAGACTCCTGATCTTGGCAGCCCATGATATTCAGACTTGAACCTCTCCACTACCAAGCTTTACCTTCCTCACTGTCACAGCAGTGGCAGATCTCAGGTTTTAACAATCATATGGCCCTAGTTTTAAAGGCCACACAGGAATATGCTGGTTCCTACCAAGAACCATATCCAAGCTGTCCTCTCAGTAATAATGGACTTCAACACTTTCATTTATCTGAACCTCCTTTCATTCACAGATGACATTCAACATGGCTCAGTAACATCAAAATACACACAGATTTTTTTTATTTGTAAGAAAATTATTTATGGCAAAATCAAGTAGCACTTCATTTTCATTGGTACTAGCACAAGTCCTGATTAAAAGCTTGCTGAAGGCAAGGGGAGCATACCCAGTGACTTTCACTGGTTCTGAGTTCAGCCTTTAAGAGTCCTAAAGACAGCCAAATGTGAATTCACATTTTTGCAAAGAGAAGTCAAATTAGTATGTGGGAGAACTGCAAAGTAGATGCATTGTGCTTCAGAAGTTGTGTATCTAATACACACAGTCAGATCAAATCCCTTGCTCAGGATGGTATTAAGGCAGCTCTCAGGCTTTAGTAACAGCTACTGAATACTTATTTTTGTTGATGATAGTAAAGGTATCAGTCCCAGTATCTGGGACAAATTCCAGTTTGAGTTATTACATTTTGATCCAGATGAATCTTTCTACAGCATCTTCACATACAGAACACTTTTTCAGCTCTCGATATTAAGCAGCTTTCAGCTTTGAACTCTCTATTAAACCCAGAGTGGCTTCATTTCAGCAGCCTATGAAATGATGATGTATACTAAAATCTCTAGAAACATGGCTATTTATTTCATTTTAATTTGAACCCATTAGTTAGAAGGAAGCCCCAATCTACAGAGGCACATCCATTTCAGCAAATCTAGCTTTGATTTTTTTAACATTATTACCTCTAAATTACTTTCCTCCAGAATTATAATAGGCTGGAGAAGATACTAATTTTGACCAAACTGCATACTGAAAGGTACTGGTCAGTATAATTAGTTCAGCACTCCCAAAATCACTAAAATGAAAAAGTAGAAGAAAGTACAACTAAGTTGCATGGCACATACTTAATTTCCTCTGTAACCTCATAATGGAAGCTTAATGGCACATATGTAGGTTCAATCAGCAACAACAAGGTATCAAAACATAGTGCTTTTGCACAAACTGACAATCCAAAACTATGAATAAAGCCACAGTAACTTAAGTCAGATGACAGAACCAAGACGGTGACCCACAGGTAGAAAATGCACAGATGATACGGAAGGCAGCAGGACAGATTATTTACCCTGTACAGCTCAACACTACCAAACCACCCTTCCCATTCCCAATATTACAAAGTCACTCTTTGTCCCCAGCATCACCATGATATCAAGCATCTCACCTGACCTTCAATGTGTTTGCTGCCCAGAGACTGTAACAAACCTTCTGTGCTTGGAAGCTCTTCTCTCAAAGGCTCTGCTGACACAGACAGGTTACTGGGACCACTGATGCTGTTACTATTATTGATACTTCATCTGCGTGGTATCCAAATATATCAGTTGCTTCTTCCTGAGGACTTCAAATATTTTCACTGGGATACAGGTACAAACCTCTGTATAAGCCAAGAGACCTGCTAGTTTTAAAATTGCTTCCCAGCTTCCCCAAAAGCCATCTAAGGCAGGCACAGATGGACCCTGAGGCTGGCAACAAACATGCAGCCTCCTGGATCCTCCCATACTCTTATGCCACTTCTAAATATCTTCATACACACACAAGCTGGAGGAGGCAGAGAGAAAACGTAGACATCTTAAGGTGATGTTCCATGCACCATTTCAGGAGGAGCAAAGGCCACCAACTTCAGTTTCCTTCCACTCTGTATAAGGTGCCAAGACACCAGCACAGACTCTTGTTTGTACTTCATGCCCACTTCCCTCAGGTGCCTGCCCTGAGCACAGGCTGCAGCAATGCAGAAACTTGAGAAGAAAAGCAAACTGTCCCCCTGCAGTCCCCCTGCACAAGCTTCCATTCCCCAGTGCTCATTTACAGAGAATATCACTACTCCATCAGACTTCAAAGCATTACAATCCACCAGAAGGAAGGTGGCTCTGTGCTCACACACTCAAATGCTTCCACACAGCAGCAGCCATACCTTAGGCTGTCTGTCCAGCCAGTCAAAACAAAAGAATTACCTTTTCCCCATACATAAAATTGGCTTTGAGGGACCCATTACACTGTGCCATTATTCTGTCTCCTTGCCTCTGCACAGAACAAGATGTAATCTTCATGTTTCCATAAATTATCATGATGAGGTATTTCATGGAGGGTTTCATTCTAGCTCTGTACATACACTGCTTCCAACAGACATATGTTGTACATCACCACTTAACTCCTAGCACCATTGCTGGTAGATCTGTGGTTTATATTTGAGGTATCCACCCTGCTGCATGGAACACAGTAAATGGAATCTGACAAACATACCAGCTCCATCAGATGCTGGTATTTTAATTTTTTTCCTCCTGCATTAGCCTGTCAAAGAAAATAAATTATTATGTTACACAACATTCAGATGCTGGGAACTCAGACAGCTTTTTATTCAGAGGAAGCACTAAGGTAGCTGACTTAAAGGGAAATGTTCCATCATGAAAGAAGTCAAAAGTAAGAAATGCAAGGCAAGCTAGCAATTTGGATTACACCACTGAAAAACAGCTTTATGAACACAGCTGAGCTAAGCAGCTCTACAGCAGTGCCAGTGATGTACATTGATCAACTGCTGCCACTCCAACACAGCCAGAACAAATAATCAGACCCATGCCATTGGAGGGCCTCCTCTTTACGTGATAAATTGTTACCTACTATTTCTCCTTTAACAATAAGGAGCTCCAGGATGTTATTTGATCAGCTTGCCACCTATCCTGCGCATTCCACATGAAGCCAATCCAGCAAATTATTCTTTTCCTTCTGTTTCAAGAACAGAGAGAAAAAAAACTAACAATGAGAACACTAGAAAAAGTTGTTGGAGACAACTTGCTTTGATCACTGGACAAGGAACTCGGGCACCAGTACCCCAACAACACCCCAATGCCTGTCAGAATCCCAGCTTTAACAATACTGAGGTGCTCTTCAGCAACCACAATAACTAAACCCCAAAACATCAGATACATAAATTGAAGGCACCGTATCCCAAATTATTAAACCAGAGTGATCTAATATTCATAGTTCCCCAGGAGTATGTCTCTTTGTTTTCGAGTGCTGTCTTGAGACTCCTTGGCAGAGAGGAAGACTACGAAGTGCAGCTGAGCAGTTCTCTCGCCTGAACTGCTCTCAAGATAGCACTTGGAAACAGGAAGAGAAAGGACTCTGGAGAACGTATAAATATCTTATAAGGGACTGGAACACTCAGCAATTAATTTTTCAGCAAGGAGAAACTTTTATTTCAGCAATGTGTAAAAAAAAGTAATTTTTAATTCCACGCCCACCGTCTGTCTGCTCATGCTCTGACCCAAAGTAATGGCAGACTTGGAACAGTCACAATTAAGAAACCTGCATAGGACAGGCCAAGAGCTCTTGCTTTTAACTTAACCTGATTTCCAAAGCAATAGATGAGAGCTGTATTACATTTTTACAGAACTCAGTGGAAATTTTTGTTTTACCTCTGGATGAACCTAAGAGAAAAAGAGCACTCTGGCTTAAATTAGGACAAGAAGGGGGGATGGGGGGGTGTGAAAGATCCTGAAAGCAATATGCTTCGGCACAGAAATGCTTCTCTCATTCTGCAGTCCTTAGACAAAGCATGAAAGCATTAGCCACACCAAACAGGAACCCATGGAGCAGGATGGACACACCAGTTTTAATGGGGGTACTACCTTAAAAGTTAAGGTGAGCCATATTCAACAAATGATCTTATGGGGAAAAGAGTGTTCCTCCATTCCTCTTGTTCTTTGTGGGCACTGATCCTGTAATACATGAGCTAGTCTAAATCTTCCTCTCTGCATCTGATAAGCATACTACCGGGAACCCAATAAATCCTTACTGATGTGAGGATGTGAGTGCATGTGAGTTTTCAATAAATAATTTCTGTAAACAAACAACAACAAAAAAATTCATTCTAATGTCCTCAAACAAATGTACCTCTCAGCATATGGTTCCTCTGCAAATTAAAGCCATTTGATAATGATTTGTTCAGATGGTTGCAAACTTACTGAACTAACAATGAACAACAATTCTTAGTAAGTATTTCACATTTCTTTCAAAGGTCTCATCCTTAGGAACCCAGGAAGACAATTTCCACATTTCCATTAAGACAACATTTTGTCACCAGTAATTAAGCATTTCTTGGATCAGATTCCAGCATTAGCAATGAATGCTTAAAATCTAACTCAGCAATGTCTGGAAGGAAAAGAAAAAAAAAAATAAAAATCAAAGCCTAAACTGATTAAATACATATGGACACAGACAGTGAGGTCACTGGGTTACCCAAGAGAGAATATCATAAAACAGATGAAATATTCAGTGCTCATGGTAAAATCACCCACATTGTGACTTTGTTGCTCTTAGCAGTTATAAACTCCTCACTACAGGCAATGGAAAAGTTAATTTTTAGCAGGCCCCAATCACTTGGATCAGACATTTACCACCATACTCACCACCAGCTTCATTCTGTTCAGTTGTTGATGTTTTTTCTGGGTTCTATTCTGTTGTTTCATTTTTGGGGTTTGTTTAACATCAAAAGCAGCCAGTACTTGGTGAACCTTTCATATCATGGATGGCAATAATACACACAACAGGGGCTCCTTAGGCACTTTACAGGCACTCTCCAGCTTCAGTCTAGGGCTGGGTTTTGACACTTCCAAGAGCTCTTCTCAAATCTTCCTTAAGTGAAAGAGAAAAATAACTCAAGATCTGGGTATTGCTTTTATCCAGACTACTGAGAACCAGGAGGACAAAAACAAGAACATCTGAGAAGCCCCTTCAGGTGCTACCCTGGCAACATGAGAGGTTACAAAGGAACCAAAGTGGTTCCTTCGTGCTGAAGCTGCTCCTTTCCCTTCCAAGGTTTTAACTTCCCATAGGACCAAACTGCTAATTTCTGTGGATACTAAACCCCAAACCACCAGAGACAGGAAGCACAGACTGGTATTTTCCAGGCACCTCAATTTATACTACTTGAGTGCCTCCACAGTAATTTCTTTTTCAAGGAAGGGGGGCAGATCTGTCTGCTACAAAATCCACTTGAATAAACCCATTTCCAACAAACCTGCAAAGAGGTGGCAAACTGTCATTGTTTTCTTATCCTTTGGGATCACGTCTGGCTGAAGGGTCCAAGCCTAAAAGCTAAAACAGCTGCCTTCTCTTTCCCAACAACTCCCTACACTGACCAGTTTCCCAGCCCAACAACTTTGCTTGGCTTGTTCAAAACACTCTTGGAGTGGCACAGCTGCCTCAGAAAGTTGGTCAACTGCTAGAATAAGTATGCAAGAAATAAAGACTCCAGGGAGAAGATAATTAAAGTAATGGAGCTGGTTTACCCATTCCTGCATGTTTTTGTAATTCGTTTAGAAAGAAACATCTCATCTGCTTGTCCTTGAATGCCCTGGGAATCTCTCTGCAGCTCAGTGTATTTAAATGGTTTCTCTGGTCATTGACTCTCTTTTCTCATCACTTTAACTGAATCCATCAAGATCAGGGGACTAAAGCAGTGTCAACCCTGGAGTATAAACCCCAGCACATGACTACATCCCTTTCATCCCTCTCCTTCAGCCTGGCAGATGAACTCAGTGCTACAGAGACAGAAGTGGACTAAAGGGCTCCCAACCCTCAGTTAATTTCCACCAATTTGGAACAGCTACACCTTGGGAATGGTGAGACTGTCAAATGAAACACTTCACAGGAGGTGAATAATCAGGAAACTGCAAAACAGAGCACATAGCTTCAGTGTGCCTTCACCTGCACCCCAGAGGTGATTCAGGGCCTGGTTCTGTGGCCAAATGTTTCTCAAATAAATCAAGTTCATACAGTTACAATGAAAGCAAAGGACTAAACAGAGCTTGCATGAAGCCCACAAGGGGAAACAGATACTTTTAAAGACTGCTGAAAAAATACTTTAAGTAATTATCTCCTGCAATTCTAAGCCAGCAAATACTGTATTTTTAAAAGCTGCCTCGAGTCTTCACCTTGTCTCCAAAATGCATCACCCTTTCAGCTTACTTATCCTTTCTGCCTACTTTTGGTGCATTCTCCTTCAATCCTCTCTTTTTCCCACAGGCACTATTACCTACAAATGTCACACACACACTGAACAGTTTAGCAAGGGCAGAACCACAGCATAGGTCACTGCCACACAACATCACAGGTTTGTGTCAAGGTGTTTCCTATGCCCCCTCAAATCCCCAGACATCTCCTAGGTGGGAGTAAGAGAGCACAACTGATGCTAAATACACTTTCAACAACTTTAATAACATTTTTCTTGTTTAAAAGGAAAACAGATGCCTGTCTTGCATACAGGAATGAAAACTTGCTATAAACTCAAGTTTTAAGTGTCTTCTAGTCAAAAATACTGTTTAAAAAAGCCCATTATCAAAGTAGGTCACCTTTTGTGGTAAGATGACCAAGGAAAAAAAGCACTTAGGCTCCCCATTTCCGAAGAACAGATACTTTCACTTTATTAAAAAAAATGTAGGGTTAGTCACTTTTTTTTTCCACAGATGACTTTCCAAATATAAGCGGATGGTTGGAATATTGTCAGAGTACAAACAGCCAGAAGCAGTGCCATCACTGTAGCTGTTTTTTCACACATAGAAAAAAATATAATTAACAAAGCTCCAGTTAATTTTACCATGAAAAGCCCAGTGGGGAACAGTACAAGTGACAAGAACCCAAGGTTTATGTGACAGTTTGCTCATGTTACTGAATGAGCTAATTTGTACATAGCTACAAGCCCACATTAAAAGAAAAAAAATTGTGTGGATTTACTGATGGAGAAAGACATCTAATTATAGCATCAGTGTATTAAATATTCCCTTTATCTGGAGAACCATCAAAACAGCTCCTGCAGTCATGGGTCATGCCAGCAAGTGGAGAATTGTGCTTGGAAATACAGAGGTTGTTCAACACCTTCCACAGTCCTTTATATCCTTATCTCCCAGCTAAAATTGCCAACTAATGTAAGACAAGAAAGAAAAAAAAAAAGAAAACAAGTGAAATAGTAACAGAGACAGAAAGAAAAATTTGTAACATGCAATGGCCACCAAACCTACTTTCATCAAATAGGCAAAAAATACAACTCAAAAAAGCTGGTAAAGGAGAAGAACAGAAGAAAAAAGCTGCAGCACCATACTCTGTGAAGAATCTGGCACATAAAAACACATTTCCACCTAGAGTTTAAAAATACAACGACAGAACCATTTCTGCTTGACTTCAATTTCACAGAACCCCATTTTTACATAATCAAAATATGACAAAATCAGAGTTGATAAACCTTCTCTCAGAACCAATAAGCAGATCTGAGTAATTATTTGATGTGTTCCTCAGATAAACCTCCTACCTCTTCCATTCATTCTACTCTCAACTAAATCATTAGGAAAATATATAAAACATTTTGTCATTTCTTCTTGTGTTTGCCACAAATAAGTATCATTTCATCTTCAGAGGCAATGAATTGTTAGTCCAAAGTATAATTTCCAAACACTTCAATGCAATGGGATATTAATGAGATCCATTAACATCAAAGAAAAGCAGAGTCGGAAGACATCTTATTCAAATTAACACCTTTGCTCATTTCCCTCCAAAGGCATGTAGCCTTTGAACTAAAATATCAAATATACTAAAAAATGATAATACAATTCCTTGTTAAACAAACCTATGCTCTTCAGTGTCTGGTTAACCAGTTACTTTTTATTTTCTTCAGTTCATTTATCTTCATAGAGACAAAAGGAAAAAGAAGATTCAGGACACCACCACCAGTGATTAAAAAAAAAAAAAAAAAAAGTCATTACTTCCCCTCATTGCTTACCCTACCTATGGCATGACAATTTCTTATGGAAAAAAAAAAAAAAAGTGTGCTTCAATGTCCTAGGATGCAAACATACATGTTTAAAAGAAACTTGATTTGCATATTTCCATGTTTCTGCACATACAAATCTATTTACTGAAATGAATCTTCCCACTCAAACTTTGTTGCAGAGCCTTATGAAAAAAGTTCACATCCTCTGAAGTGATATTTTGTTAATGAGGATAGCATAACTGTTTGGCTGAAGTTCCAGCACAAAAAAAAAACCCCAAAACAAACCTCACCCCCCCAAAAAAATAAAACCCAAAAAGCAAAACAAAACAAAAAAACCCAACAAAAATCACACAGAACAACATGGTTTCGTCCAATTCCATGCAAACTCTTTTCTCTTTCCTCTTAATATTAGGGTTCAAGACTGCATCTGAAATAGCTAAAAGTTGCATCCTGGAACAAGTCAGGCTGGCAGCTCTTTACTACTTCACTATTTCATTTTGGTTTGTTTGTAGCAAATGAACATGGATAAAATAATGCTTTAAGAAGTAAGAACACAACAAACATAGTGAAAATACTCCAAGACTTAAAATACTGACAACATGAAATTAAAAAATTAAAAAATAAAAAAATAAATAATAAAAAAAAAGATATGAGGAAGATGCTGGGGGAATAGAAGAGAGCCATTTCCAAAAATGTAAGGCACTAAGAGATACAACTAGAATAGCATAATCTTACCCTCTAGCTGAACCTTCCCTTTTTATCTCTGTATTCTAGATTTGCACTGGTTGCTTTGCTAAAAATATACTTTGAAGTTGTCGTAGCTATTGGTCCTGGCTCATCTTTTTCTGCCTCTGAGACAGCTCAAGTAATACATCTCCATAATGAGCTTTTTATGGGTACAAGAGACAGGTTTTCAGTTGCAAACAGGAACAGAGAAAAGATGAGCCAGAGAGAAATGAAAACTAAGTAAATTTAAATAAGACTACTGTTTTTTAATACAGAGAATCATCAATCATGAAACTACAAAGAGGGATACACTGCATGAGAGCTAAGGCCACCTTTATGCTAGAGCTTAAAGGCTTCCCAAGACAGGAAAGTCAGACTCTTCAGTGTAAAATTTAAATTAATTATTCTGTGCATTGATTACTTGAATGGAAACATTTAAGACACGTAGTATACATAAGAAAATTTTTTACATTATAAATGTAAGAAAATATAATACATCATATGTATATTCTTAGAACTTAGATACATATCTTTTTAAAATGTCTTAATTATCTCCTATATTAGCCTATACAATTCAGCCAGGAAAAACCAAGATTATTTGTTAATAGTCATTACTTCAAAGACATCCAAGTATATGTGTGTTAGGTTGGAAATGAGAAAAAAAGTATCACCAAAAGGCTTGTCAAGCACTGGAACCGGGCTGCCCTGGGGAAATACCCCTGGAGGGATTTTAAACACATGCAGATGGGGACTTGGGGACTTGTGGTAAGCTTGGCATTGCTGGGTTAACAGTTGGACTTGACAAAAATGATTCTATAATTTTAGGTATCTGAATACATACAAGAAAAAGAAACAAGAAAATAGTTATTTGAGGGTCTCTATCACATTACATCCATTTCCATTTAACTTTGCACATTATCTACTAATCTGTAACTTTAATCTCAAATTAATAAAGCTAAAATCAGCTAAAGTAAGAAAGTCTTAACTATTACTTCAAGACAAATGATGGAAAGAAACAAGAAAGCAGTGTCCAAAAGGCTTTCCTGCAGGTGGATAAGCTCCACTGCACTAAAAATACATCCTGCCACTTGTAGGACAGCTTTATTTATATCTAAACAATGATGCAAGTCAGCTTGCAAAGTCCTCTGTGTACTAACTTCTTGCAATTTTATACTAATGCTTTAGGATAATCAGTCAACCATACAGGTCCAGCAAGTGTGGAAAACAAACCCATAGTCCCCAGCTTTACCATGAGGCTCCCATGACAGCTACAGTCAGGGTTGGTGGCATCAGCTTTGTTCAAGGACACGGATGTTTCAAAGTTCAGCAGTACAAAATTCTCTGCTATTACATGAGTAAGCAATGTTTGCAGGTGTTTTACACAGTCCCTAATCAAGGTAATATGAAGAAGGTACACACATCAATCTAGAAAGGCCTGGCTCACTGAGTCTCCTTCTCAAAAGGATCATGTCACACAGGCCTCTTCAAAAACAGGCTTACACCTACCTTAAGCCCAGCCAGCTTCCTTGGCCACACTGCTCCATATGTCCACTTCTGAGAATTAGGAACCAATTCTGCATTTCCAGACTGTGTGTATTCAGACATTTATAAAAACCTGAGTGCACACCAGCACTACCCTCAGATTTAGTAAGGTCTTCTCCCCGCCCAACACATATACCTTAGGGCACTCTTGCCAAGTAATCACATCTCTCCTACCTCATTTTGTTTTGCCATTTGTTCCTAGTCCATCCTCTGGAACCAGGTCATGTTTTATGAAGATAGGAGATGACTACACCATGACCCAGATATGGACGTATCACCACTCCTTTGCATAATACTATTGACACCTATCATTCCTTTGGAAATATTTCTCCAAGACACTCTGGGATTATGTTTTGTTTTTCACTGCCACTGCACAGTACTGACTTACCAGCCCACTCATGTCTCTCTGCTGCTCCTACCCAAAAAAATGCTTCACACAACCATTCCTATCTTTATCCCCCACTATACAGCCTCTCTCTCACTGTAGGACTAAATATAAGACTAAATTTTGCTTTTTGAAGAATGGAAAGAAGAATTATTCAACATTACACTTGTTAATATATGATGAAGTAAGAGGGAATCCTGCAGATAAAAACCATCCAGCTCTGCCTTTACTGCATCCAGTCCATCTTGCAAACAGGTGTTTTTCCTTCTGTATGCAACATCCCATGCAGCTGAACTTGTTGACAAAGGAAATCAGTTGCATAAAGGAATTAGCCAGGTTACAAGAAGGGTCTCCTGTTTACAGCCCAGGCACATGAGGATTTGAAGTCATAAATTAACTGAAACCTCCATTTCAATTTGCAACACAGCTAAAGTTGCTCTGCTGCTTAACTTGCATGTGAGCACATATGGTAACAAGATCTGGTTTAAATTTATATTCCAACATTAACAATGCCCATTTGGAGGCTACTTATCAAAAATTGTGTTTCTGTTCCTGAAGTATGCAACTCTCAAATTCAGTCCCAGTTTAATCCTGAGTTGTTGCTTTTCATTATCATCACAAGTTCATAAATTTATGCTAAGAACCAGTTACAAATCAGAAGTAATTGTGTAAGAATCACAGATTTCATGAAAAGAAAAAAAAAAGAAAAAGAAAAAAAGAAAGAAAAAAGAAAAGAAAAAAAGAGAAAAAAGAAAAAAAGAAAGAAAAAGAAAAAGAAAAAAGAAAAGAAAAAATAAAAAAAGAAATAAAAAAAGAAAAGAAAAAAGAAAAGAAGAAAAAAGAAAAAGAAAAAAGAAAAGAAGAAAGAAAAGAAGAAAGAAAAGAAGAAAAAAGAAAAAGAAAAAAGAAAAGAAAAAATAAAAAAGAAAGAAAAAAGAAAAGAAGAAAGAAAAGAAGAACTTTTCATGTAGCAGAATAGTAAAAGATAACTCAAGAGACAAAAGTGTCAAAAGCATTAATCAGTTTAAAGGCATTTTAGGGTTCTATTGCCTCTCACTAAACAGCTTAAAACCTTAAAAGTGTTAGGAAACCTCAAAAAATATAGGCTGTTTTCATTTATTAGAAGTATAAAACTTGCATGCACAGAATAAAATGCATGCACATTTTAACACTTCTTCACAACAAGTAATCATTTGAACTATACATACCCTACCCTTACAGATTTTGTCTGCTTTTGATTGCTTGGACAATGTCCTGTTGAGATAGTTTCTCATGTGCTATATAGCATAACTCAAGAGCAACCAGGAAGATGTCTTGATCATAATACCAGCATTCTATTTTTTTTATCTGAACATCTGATTTTAACAACAGATTCTACACACATCTTTCTGCTTTGTGCTCCACCCATTTTCTGCATGCATACATCTGTCTTCACAACTGCTTCTTCTCTGCTTTCCTGCCCTGTCACCACACTGGATCACATTTGACAGCAACACTCCAGCTATTTGCCATGACTGGAAGCCTGGAATCTGCCTGGGGAAAAGCTGCTCACGTAAGGTTGTGTTTTAGTTTGGTGTTTAGTGGTGGTTTTTTGTTGGTTGGTTTTTTTAATCATACTTCAGCTCTTACACCAGTATTTAAAATGAGAGTAAGGCAGCCAACTACTGAAGGTAGCAAACAACTCAGATTTTTATGAAAGCATCTTGTGGCAGCTGCAAGTTTGTATTAAATTTACTTAGAACAGTAATTGCCTGTGGAAATTAGATTTTTCTGCTTGTTCAAAAGATTTACAATGAGTAACCATGAAAATTCAAAATTTAACTTGCTGAGTTCCAGGCTTAGCAAGTGGATATATAAAATGTATCTGGCAAAATTTAGCAGAGAGAAATGTACCATCATGTAATCCAGGTCACTTCTTTGATATCCTTCAGAGTATGCATGCTCACAGTGCTTCTAAACATATCTAACAGTATGGTTTGTGAACTCTTCCCTATCCCAAGAGATGTGTCTCAGGAACAAGTACACCTTGCTATCCAATCTCTGGTTTTATTTCTGTATTTTCTTTCTTCTTATGTTCCCCAAATACTCCTAAACAATTCCTCCTTATTGGTACTTGTAGTTCTTATTTAGTCACACCCTAAATATTTTTTTTTCTTTTCTTTCAGTGACAAGACAATTTTCCACCATCCTTTCTGCAAGAATATTTAATTTGCCAAATTATTTTGGTGGTATGTCACCTAATAAGCCTGTTGCCACAAAGTGTTAATGAACAGTTTGCATTCTGATATGGCCTGAAGAAGGCAAACTTTCAGACCTGGATTATTGAAACAACAGGGCATAGGGCCCCCAGAACATAGTAAATAGCACATAGAAGCCAGAAAGGCAATCAAAGGTGGCTAGATTTCAAGTGAATGGGACAAGTATTTACAATCAATTAATATTTTCTGTTACTGTTTGTTTGCAGCATGTTCTTTTCCTCTTGCTGGCTTTTTATTGCATTTTTTTCCCCTTCTGTGCTGCAGAACCCACACAAAGCTCAGAGACCGAAGTGTGGACTGCGATGGAAGTCACTTCCACAGAAGCTGTTGTGTCTTAACATTACCTGCTCCTATGGAAAGGAGGGCAGCACATGCCCAACAGTGTTTCTAAGCACTGCATACCACTCTTAGCAATTCCCCCCCAAAAAAAATTCATCAGCACTTTCTCCAGAGGTGGCCAGACTGATTAAAGAGAAGAGTTTCTACATTTTGCAAAGAGATGAGAGGAAGTACAAACCCTAGGAATGGGATGCAGCTTGCAGATACCCACCATATGACCTAAGTTACCTGACAGGAAGGTGTCAAGGCACCCATGGGAGCCAATGGAGACCTTGTCAGTACAGCTTCTGGAGTTTAGGATACAGTTGATATGAACAAGAGCAGGGCCAGGCAAATCACACTGCAGACACTGTGTACTCCAATGAGTGCTTCTCCACTACCTAATTCACTCACAGATGTCTTCCAGAACAGTAGGGCAACATTAAGCAATTTGGACTAGAAAAATAACATGCCTCACAATTTGATAAATATCAGACCCCAAAAGGTTAACCCCGAAGAAAATAAAGACTTTTCTCTCATTGAGACCATCTGCTGTAGCAATCAAAGCAGTTAGAATCCATTTGCTTGCTGGAGTCCATAGAGAATACCACAAACAAACTGGAGTCAAAATAAATTAGTTTATTTTGTTGTGCATGGACCAAATCCATCCTACTGCAGTTTTATCTACCTAAGTAAAGAGAACAGCCTGTTCTCCATAAGCAAAACAAACAGAGGTTACTCCAAAGGGACACTCAGCACCACCCAAGATATAATTTGTTCTTAAGAGGAGTGTATCTGCACTAGTGACTTTAAAAAAAAAAACAGGCTACCACAGCCACCCTCTTAGCTTATGACCTTGGGAGAGACTTCAGTGAGTCTCAGTAAAGAAATAATGAATAATTTGAGGCTGTACTTGTAGGGCTTTCCTCTCTCAAAACCCACAAACTCAACAGTAAGGACAAGCAACAATTGTTGACGATTACAGCAGGAATTACATTATTGAAATCCACCTTTTATTTCTCCTTCCTTAGGGGGATCAACAACTGCACCTCAGGATCCCTGCTGTTAGAAGCAAATCTTTTATTGTGACACAACATCAACCCTGAACTGTACAGTAATGCTGGCAGATTGTGTTGTGTATTTCAGGGAGTCCAGTGCAGTGTTTTTCTCATTCATTACTGGCAATCAAGCCATTTGAAAGGAAATGAGAGCTGAAGAGCTAAACACTCATTTGGAGATAGGAGAGATAATCAAGAGAATAAAAGTCTTTTCTTAGATTTTGCATAGCATTTCTCAAAACTAAGGAACATATTACTTAGATGTGTTGCACATCAATTATAACAAACAGTAAATTAAATCACCAATGGGAATTAACTTTGAAGAACAAAAATCCTCAGGGGAAGAAAAAAAAAAAAAAAAAAAACACCAAACCAAACATACAAAAAACCCACCACCCATAACCCAACAACAAAAAAGCCAACCTGACAAACATGAGTTAACACAGACAATACACAATTCAGTATTACTGAACAACTCTCGGGGCATGCTATTCTAAAATGTAACTATATATTTTGACAGAAGACTTATGAAGGGATGATAATAGTGATATCTAAGGAACAGCAGCAGTAAGGAGAGACAAATTAAATGGTATGAGTACATTCCCTACTGACAGTGTAGAACTTGTAAGCCTTATGCTACAGTGACAATAACAAAGCACTAAAAGGCAAAAGAAGCAGAGAAATCCTTAGGTACAAATGCAATGAGATTAATAGAAAGTGAGACTGAAATAAAGCTCAAATTTTCAAGAACTGGTAAGTGGACTTACTGAAAAGTCACAGATTTAACACTCTCATTCTAGATCATGCAACCAGAAACTTCTTCAATATCCCACATCTCCTTCAACCTGCTGAGGTGTTGGACTTCTCAAATGGATTCTAAAAAGATAATCTGACTAACCAGCTACTGCTGCTCCCAAATTAGCAGCCAAAGTGTGTTCATAACACATTGAAAACAAACAAGCCTACACATTACCCAGAAAATTTTCCCATGTTAACAATTCCAGATTCCAAACTAAATATGCAACAACTAAACAAAAACTATGGTTATCAAAAAGCAACACTTGAAACAACTTATGCTCTATCCAAAACCTGAATTATTTTCTCAGTATATGAAAGTCATCACGATTGCAGTCACAAAAGCAAAACAAAGTACCATCTACACACAACACATTTTTGTTATTTATAGCTATTTTATAAGGTGTAAAAATGAGTGAAAATACCATTTTTTTCCCAGGATCATACTACACAAGAACACTTTCTTTGAGCTAGCATTGTAGCTCTTAACAGAATGGTACATTATTTGAACCATACAAGGCATTTTATTTTTGTAATAACAGCACTTCCACGTGCTACACAAGAAACATTTTTCAGTCTAGATAAAATATATTTACATTATTTCTTTAAAATACGAAGACTCAGTTTCATAGCTAACAGCTACCCCAGAGTAAAACAATGCCTCAGAAAATGGGTCCATAAATTGCTTTCCTTCACTTTTGATTCTGTCTCCACAGTACTTCAGAATAGCACATATATTCACAGTGAAAGAAAGTTCTTCAACATTACGCATTGCTGTTACTTTACCTTTGTCTAATTCCTTTTTCACTAGGATTTGAGAGGTTTCTCTTTTTTAATTTAAGCAATGCAATGTAAAGTAGTAACAACTACTGGCAAAGAATAAATCTATAAATTATGCAACAAAAACCACAGTATGAAAACTGAAAAAAATGTACTAGAAGACTGCTGCATGTTTTATGTTTAGTGTGATAAAACTTGGAAGGTATGTACTATTATTTTAGCTAGACTTAGTAAACTTGAACAATTAGGTAACGTCACATCACAATTATTCACAAGAATTTATACATTTCCAGATATTAGTTTGTCACCAAATATTTTATATTAAAAAGCTTAAATGCTTCCACAAAACAGGGTAAGACTTCCAAGCTCTCCAGAGCTACAGTTTTAATTACCTACTTTCCTGAAAACTATTTTCAGCTGTGCATCCAAGCAGCCTGAAACATACCTTTTATGTCAAAAGGGCTTGTCAAAATGAAAATATTTTTGCAGGCCTTACCTTTCTGTAGGCTATCATATTTGGAGAACTCTCCTCTGGGTCAGTGGTTTCCACATTACTTGGGTCAGTGGGAGCTTGGGCCATGTCTGCTTCTCGTTGCTCAGACTGCAAGCACAGGAGCAAAAGTCAGCATCAACCCAGGGCGAGGACACGAGACTGCCCTCAAGGCAGACAGACAGCTTTCTTTGCCTTTGTCTAATTCCTTTTTCACTAGCACTTTAGAGGTTTATCTTTTTTAATTTAAGCAATGCAATGGAAAGTAATAACAACTACTTGCAAAGAATAAATCTATAAATTATGCAACAAAAAACACAGTCCCACCCCCTACAGAGGGACCCACCCTCCTGACTTCACCCAGGGCAGGATTCTAACACAGTGTAAAATGCTTTGAACTGATTTTTCTAAAGCTCAACACCCCAGGAGAAGGACCACCAAGCCACATGCAGCTGCTGTGCTTTGGTTCATCCCACACACACCCTTCTCCATTTCTGATCTGGCCTCATAAGCCCCCTTCCCATTATTCAACAAAAGACCAAATTATTACTTTACACACTTCCTTTGCTTGCTGTAAAGTGCAAAAGCAGGTTCCCTCACCTCTTCTCATGATACAGCCAGGGAGAGGCAGAAGGGTCCAGACAAGCAATCATGCATAATACAACTTTACCCAAACTATATTCTGGAAGCACAAATGTGCTGCCTTATCTCCTCCAGATCAGGCAAAACCATTGGTTTTTATTAAAAAACAACCACCACCAAACAAAAAAATCCCACCCAAACACAAAACAGGAAAACAGGGTCCTTGTGCAGGACACTTGAAAGTCAAAGTCAAATGTTGTCTTTGAAATTTTACTTCCACCAGTGCATTTGACAAGTTTATCTTAAATTAAATGCTGCTGTGGAGCCACATAATGACCTTTCCCAGTGTAAGAGGCAACATTGGCTCTTACAGACACTGGGATTAAAGCTGTTTGAGAAGCATTATTTCTTTAGCATAAAAAGCATCAAACATTCCCACCTCAATATATTATTTTTTTAAAAATGAGGACAAAAAAAAGACTAAATAGGTTCACGCATGCATAACCTACACATTTGTTCCTAAAACACAGTTTACCACTAAACCACCTCCCTTACTTGGGGAAGAAAACACTTCCCTATTCCTTGCTCTACCCACTTTCCACATTCCCACAGGCAGCAAGGTGCCCCAGCACACCATACGCATTCAGAGCATACAACTACACGTATAATACAGCCCCAAGCCATTCCAGCTGTCAGTTATCACCTCCCAAGGACAAGGCAAGAATCTGACAACCTCAGACCCCATCCCAGCTCTGTCCTGTCTCAGCAGTGAAAAACCTATTGCTGCACCATGGTATCCTCCACTGGAACCAGAAGCAGCTGAGATATCCCTTTCAGAAAGGGACAACAGAGACCAAGGTTAAGTAGTCTGCATAAATCCTCCACTGCCTTCTTTTTGAAGTACACATGCACACACACAACTCTGCACAAAAGCATTTTTACATCCACCAATTTTAAAGCTCAGTTAATACACTTCTAGCTAAAATTAAACAATATACATATCACCCTTCAAAGGCATGTTTAGATCAATTTAGACCAATTATATTGAAAGGACTGATTTATTTTACTCCTACCTGATGTCTTCCTAGAAACCCAAACACTGCACTGTTGTGCCAGGTCACGAGCTAAGGAAATGGAATAAATTCTCCAAGCAAAATTATTCAGTACAAAAAAAATTAAAATAGCCCAAACAGTGAAGAGCAAAGCATTTTAAAATCCCAGAACTTGAACCAATTTACACTAATGTGCATTTTCACAGCACTTCTTAGTCATCATTTCAAGGCACTGAAGAATTAGGTCCTAGCTATCATCTCTCAACTGAACAGAGCATGAACTCACTGGGGATTTTATGTAACTTTCTGAAGGCAACTGAATGCAGAGTTGAAAGCGTAAGTCAAATCACCCAAGTTTCAGCTTCACATGCAGTAAATAAATAACACATATACCACTTAAATTATAATGAGATAACATATGCACACTTCAAAAGAAAACAATTACAATTAGCTTCTAATTCAGCAATGCTCCTTAAAGGTAGAAATTTCCAGTTTCTAATCAAAAAGCCCTCTCCAGCATTACTTAGTGTGCTTCACTCACTGCATTATTCACTTTGAACATCCATATTTACAAATTTTGTTATGCTTGTTATGCTGTCAGCTCACTTGTGATACTTCAGGATTTTCCCCCGTAGCACATCTTGAAGCTTTTCATCTACTCCAGTGCAACGAGACAAAACCATCTTGCACAATATGCATTAGTGGCTGTCACACAGTGACATCAAGGGAGCCACTGACTGCCTCTGAAGAGTTACAAAAGGCAGTCAGTGCAAAAAAAAAACAAAACTGAAGTTGAAAGACAGAAATTGGCAAAAGTGCTTCCCACTGATGCCCAGCATCTGCTGGGTTCTTGTCAAGAGCAGCAGGAGAAGGGCAACTTTTGCAGAAGTACCAGCAGGACAGATGTTGCAGGGGAGAAGAATGGAGAAAAGGTAGAAAGGACTGAGGTGCACCCCAGAGCAGAGGTAAGTGTGGGCATCCCCTCCATGCAGCCTGGACACTGCTGCTGCTGGGATGAGCCTTAGCAGGGCCCCTGGACCACAGATCCCCCCAAGGCCTTGAGGAATTGTCAAGGCTCTGACCATCACCCAAGTTTCACAGAATCATAGAATTGGCTGGGTTGGAAGGGACCTCAGAGATCGAGTCCAATCCTTGATCCACTACTGCTGCAGTTACCAGCCCATGGCACTGAGTGCCACATCCAGTCTCTTTTTAAATATCTCCAGGGACGGAGAATCCACTACTTCCCGGGGCAGCCCATTCCAATGTCTGATCACCCTCTCGGTAAAGAAATTCTTTCTAATATCTAACCTAAACCTCCCCCGGCAAAACTTAAGATCGTGTCCTCTTGTCTTGCTGAGAGGTGCCTGGGAAAAGAGACCAACCCCCACCTGGCTACAACCTCCTTTCAGGGAGTTGTAGAGAGTGATGAGGTCTCCTCTGAGCCTCCTCTTCTCCAGGCTGAACAGCCCCAGCTCCCTCAGCCTCTCCTCATAGGATCTGTGCTCAAGTCCCTTCACCAGCCTGGTTGCCCTCCTTTGGACCTGCTCTAGGACCTCAATCTCCTTCCTGAACTGAGGGGCCCAGAGTTTCTTTTCTTTCTTTGAGAATGCTTTTTTTAAACAAAAAACAAACAAACAAAAACAAAAAACACAACAAACAAACAAACAAACCTTTCTTAGGTGGCAGTTTCATTCTAGAAATAAGAACTAAAGAAAAAAGAGACTAGAAAAAAGACTGCGGAGAAGGTAAGACAGTGACACAACACAGGCAGGCTCTTGGATCTTCAAGGTGAATGCACACCAATGCTGGATCTCTACAGACCCCACTACATTTGTGCTTTTTAACATGCAGGAGTTGAGCAGAGCTCAGCACCCAGTGATGAAGGATGGCATCCCTGCACTCCTGACATGCTAAAACCTGGTTTCAGAGCAGTTCACAAATGGGACATTCTCATTAGCCTGGTAATTCTGACACTGATTTCACAGCTCACAAGGGCCAGGCACACAGCAGCAACACCTCCGCCCAAGGAGCAACATGGGCATATCCCCAAGGCAGCCCTGCTGTGTCTCTGCCTGGGGGACAGAGGACTAAAAAGCAAAAAGTCAACCCTATGTCACTACACAGGTTAAAACAGTCTGCCCTCTGAACCTTGCCCTAAGCACATGTATGTGATGCATCAGCCAGAATAGAGTCCAGTGTGGACACAGACATTTCAGATACAGGGGGCTAAGAAGGAAAAAAAAAAACAAACTAGCCAAAGCAAACATTTCATTTATGTTTTTCTAAGAACTAGAAGTACTCATGCACAGCCTCTAGTTAAAAGCCTCACCACTTACTACGTGAAAAGTACCACCAGCTCCTTACTAATCCTGAGGCAGTTTACAGCATTACCAGTGGCTAACTTATACCAACCTGTATCCACACAGCAGAAATCTAAATCCAAATACATATCTTAAAAAAAAAAAAAAAAGTCTCTGAATTCCAACTCTCAGGTTCAAAAGATGCTGTTCTCCCAGAACTGTTTTCCCGACAACAGCCCTACTTGCAGTAAGCCAGACTCGTCAGCAGCAAAAGTGATAAAAACTGTGAGTTAGCCATTCTCTCACATACAAGGAACAAACTGTCAGTCTTCAACTTCTTGTTTATGGATAAGATGGCCTTCTAAAGCTTTTTAGAAAATACTCCCAAAAATAAGCTAAAAAGAGAGGATGCATTTGTCCCTTGCAGCTTTTTTTTTAAATTTAATTCTTTTTATAGAACATTCCTGAGAAACATAATCATACTGGACTAGCTAGGCAGCCGTACACAAAATGCACTGAATCACAGTAAGAGTTTTCTCTCTCCTCTATCTGATCAGGCTTCTCAGACTCTCCCAAAAACCAAAAGGTACAAGGAGATACAGATCCCATACATTACAAAAGGATCAGCAAATTCCTTTTAACTGGAATAACCAATTTTAAAAATGCCCCAGAAAGCAAGAAAAACATTTTTTCGCCTCTGCAGTGTTTCTGATACAGGAGTTTAATAATTAAATTTCAAAGACAACAACCTTTACATTTCTGTGCATAAACTGCCAATATTTAATGTCTACGTGTATGTAAATTCAGTGAGAACAGCTAAGCAGTATATAAAGAGCTTTCCAGGAATGTTCTAAAATACCTTGACTACTGTAATAAAAGACAACTGTAAACAAGAGTGCTGTTAAGAACATTCTTATAGGCACAAACACTCTTGTGCTTCACAAATTACCCCACCAAGGAGTCCTTACTGAGCGACTTTCACAGATAGAGAAAAAAAAATAGAAGTACAACATTAAAAGGAAATCTGCAAAGCAAGCTATTTCATTAAAACATTGCCAGTGTTTAACAATCCCAATACAGGACCATATTTGGACTCTAATGCTGCACTTTAATACATCATTTGTCAATTTATTAAGCAAAATTGGCAGTGCAAAACATTTCTTGCACATCTGAGATAAACCGTGATGGCTAGTTGTAACATGCAGAAATTTATCCTGGAAAACAGAACCTGCTACAGGAATACCCACATAAAATCCAGTAGCAGCTGAAATACAATTTTGGATCTTCTCAATGCAGAAAGACTGCAAGCATCTTCCTCTCCTGGAACAGATGCTGGGGAGGACATCAAGGCTGGCCACTGCCACATAGGGAGCTACACCCCAGTCAATAGGGACAGACTGAAGGATCTTGTACTGCTCTGGATACTGTTGTGATGCTCCCCTGCATGGAGAATCAGCAAAGGCAGTCTGCTTTCCATGGGGAAGTACAACTCCCAAAGCATCTAAAAAAAAAAACTTCCAGTGACCATTTTGGACTTCTAATTGTAACTGAAATTACTCTGAAAATAGTTTCCCAGTAGAAGATCACCCCAGACACTGCAGTTCTATCAACAAGATTCAATCTGCTGCCTTTTTTAAGGAACAAAGTATAAACACTTCCAGCAACTGCACTCAATGCTCAATTTTTTTGCCAAACAAATTCCTCTTTGCTTATGAGAAAGCAGTTTGGTTTACACTGGGAGAATTCATGAACTCTGGAGGATGTTATTCCTCTTCTTTCCAAGGTACCACCTCACAGGGAGCCCTTTGCTGAAGTTCTGGAGCTCAACACCTCTCGCTCTGCAACCAACAAGATGAAAGCTGGGAGTCCATCTAGGCATGGAAACAGCCCCCCTGCCTCACCCTGCCAAGAGCAGAAAGAAAGGACTCGATTCTGGGACATTCCTCTTTTCTTTAAGGAAACTGGGATCCTGATGAAGCCGGGATTTCCAATTTCCACCACACTTACAGATATTCCCTATAGGCACAGTCTCCTTCCATACGTGTAATTAAGTGCTTCCTGTGCAAAACCTGCCCCAAAACAGACTACAGATAGACCTCCTTCCCACACAGTAGCAGGGCAAGGAGCAGGCTCCAGGCTTCCAAACCCGAGCACTCCTTAACTTCTACTTCTCTTGTAGAGCTCTAGTCAGTGAGCACAGGCCTAGGAACACAGTTCTCTCCTATCACCACTGACTCCAAAGACTCAGCATGGATAACCTTACACACAGTTTGGCTTCCTACTTCTTATTCATTCCTTCCAGAAGTATCCCGACGGGTTCTGCAACCCCACGCAGCCCCCCAGAACATCCCACATCATGCAGTCATAGGCTTACCCCTCTGCTAGGCCCATCCTACATTTTTAAAACCTTGTACTTAGATAAAAATGCACATAATTCTCTCTGTGGCCCAAAGATACAATGATCATCATCTGGTAGACAAAGGGAAATCCTCTGGCCAAGGATATGCTCTCTGGACACCGCCATGCAGAAGTAGCTCTTTGACATCAGGCAACCCAAATCACTTGGCTTCCTGCAGATAGACACAGGCTAGGAGTTCAAACTCAGCCCACTGTGTAATCTAACGGGAGCAGCTGGTTTCCCTGTGTACTCCTTTTTCCAGTCACTTGCTGTTCCCAATTATATGTCCTTTAATAAATATCTGTGGTGTGGCTGTCTAAGCAGT
This sequence comes from Florisuga fusca, assembly GCA_038090715.1. NCBI lineage: Eukaryota > Metazoa > Chordata > Aves > Apodiformes > Trochilidae > Florisuga > Florisuga fusca. The sequence continues at coordinate 4,270,525 of JAAWXA010000009.1, forward strand.
ATCTTGCTAACCAGGGATGACCAAGGCCTTGTGCCACCTCCAAAAAAGGGAGCTCTCTGGTATCTTGAGCAAGTCTCTCCAGCTGTGTGCCAAATGTGGCATTAATCACTGTCACATTTAGCAGGTGACACACTAAGGATGGACAGTTCCAGTGATCATCTGATCAGGCAGCTTCTTGATAAATCATAGATTAGTACTTTTTTCTTTGCCCAGGGAGGCACAGGCAATTTTGACTGTATTTAATTCAAAATCAGCTGGTTTAGACTGCTGAAAATACTGTCTGCAACTGCATGGTACGTGCAGGAAACCTAGAGGGTTGACACTGACTAGGTCCTAAGTTCTCTGACATCTAATTAATTGGAGGCATTCCCTTCTTTTTTCCTTTAAGAGAGGAAAACATTACCTGTTTCCTGGTCTGTCCACCCAAGGTGTGGAAGAAGGAATTGCTGACTTAAAAGGAAGACCTTTCTCAATTTGAGAGATTTCATTCTCTTATTTAACAGAGAGATAAATAAGATGAGCAAGACAAACAAAAGGGAAAAAAGTAAGGGTGGTGGCAAACATCGACGCATGAATTAAGAAGGCAAAATTTTCCCTTTTTGAAATCGATTGTTAAAATGGGCACTTGCATACCAGGTTTACTTCTAATGGACCAGAGTGATGTCACAATCAGAAGAAACTGCTTCCAAAACATCCATCATTCTTCAAAAAAATCTGGAACAAATCCAGAATCCACCTGAAATCAATTTACTTTCCAATAAAAAAAGTGATGTTGTGAGTGCAAGAGCTCTTGGAAAGGCTCTGAGCCAACACCAAGGATAGCTACAGAGAATGTAACAGCAAATATATGCTGAATATTTAACTGAAACAAGTGTCAATGCTATACCAATTTAGAAATGCAAAGAGATAGACACAGTCCAACTTTGAACTTCATCAGAACTGGTGATCCCAAACTACTGCAGTATTTATAAAGTGCTGTCAGCCTGTTAGGGTTGTTTTGCAACAATGCCAGAATCACTCCCCGTGGAAAATGAGTAACTGCACTGTTATACAGATCTTGAGGGTTGACTTCTAATGCCTTCTCCAACAAAAATCCTTACTTGAAAAATCATCAGCCTTGGATCAGTTAAGGTGTGCTAGGAGCATCTTGTCCATGAAGCTTGTCCATCAAATACACCATCTGTCCAAGTGCCTTTATGCACCACAGAAAGTATTAACTGCAACTAAAGCTGGGGGTGGGGGAGTAGACTGCATTTTCTATTTTACATTATATGCAATAAGTTGAAAACAACTGAAGAAAATTGATTCAAAGAGAAAACTGAAGAAGAACAAACTAATGGATGTTCTAATAGAGGCTGACAAGAAAATCAAAATATTTAACTAAAAAATACAGGCCCCAGTACCTGTTAGATTTCAAATTCATAATTACTCCACCTAAGCTCCCTGTTCCAAACAGAGCTTGTTAAAATAAAGCTCCCTTCTAGTAGTCTAATGCAAGCCGATATAACCATCAGTCCACCCCTGCATTTCTCAGTGACTGCACAATCTCATTTAAAACACCTCAAAGTACTTAGAGCTCTTGCTGGTTGTTCATTCTCAAGAGGATGGAAAACTGCAAGTAGCCTGCAGCCAAATAAAATGCATAATTTGCTACCCAGAAGCACAGGTGCTTTTGAAGATGCAGCACCATGCAATACCCTTGGTGCAAACGAACACAACTGGTTGCATCTCATGTACTTCATGTACATTTAGTACACTAAAATTTCACTGCCCTGCTGTGTATCACAAAATAACACCGCCTTTTCAGATGCAGATTACATCCAAATCACTTCAAAAATTGCCATGTAAAAAGCATCTAAGTCCTTCTTGAATTAGCCAGCTCAAGTTCATACACCCACACGGTTCAGCAGAGTCTATTAATCCCACCACAGTGGTTCATCTACCCTGAACTCCACAATGCCATAACTGGACTGCTATAAATACCAACATATGATAGGTATGTTCTAAATACTAATATACTTTATTACTACTGCTGTTATCCTATAATACTTCTATAAAGACAGTTCCTTGAATTCAGCTAATCCATGTCTGTGCCAGGCTGCCATTACACTGGTTTAGGCATAATCTAAAACTAGCTGTGATGGAGGCAAATACTGTTTTCTTTCACAAAATGATAAACTGAATCACAACAAAATTAAGTGACTCCCCACATTCACAGTGGGTGACAAAGCAATAAATTGAATATATAAGCCCTGACTTCCAAACCATTAGTTATCACTTGCACAACAGGCATCCCCATAGTCCAGTAGGCCTGTTGTAAACAACATGAGTATCTTTTAACTACCCTGTGAACCTTTCACCACTGATGCCAGGTTCTACCAGCACAGTGAAAAAGATAAAATACTGTCCCTTTTCACAGGGATATTTGTAATGTGTAATTGAAGATTCTTGGCAAATATACAGAACTAATTCCTCTTCACTGCATAACTACCTCATGGTGCCCACAAACCCCATGCAGGCAAAGTTTAGTACCTGTGCCTTACTCTGCTGCTATGACTAGGAGCAGACAGGTGTTTCCAGAATGATACTGTCAAGCTCCCGGAATGTCAAAATGTCAGATTAAAATTTCAGTGAGCAATAGGGTTCCCTCTCTCTCTCTCTCTCTCCCCCCACATTCCTTGCCACCAGCTACAAATATGTTAAAAAATAGTATGAGATCCGATATAACACAAGTGGGTAGAAGCAGTCTCCTGACTCCACAATCTTTCTAGAGCTTGACAACCATGGAGGAAAATACAAATTAGCTTGTCTTCCTTGCTCCTCTTCATAGATAAGAGTACAACAGCAGAAATTAGCTCATTCCCCAATCACCACAATGCCTTATGACGCCATCTGGAAAGAGGAACTGTAATGATGGAAAAATCTTTTCACAGTAAAATTTATACTGTGGATTAACTAACATTTAATAGCCTTTAAAATTTTTGAAAATCACTGTATCATTAAAGGACAATTGTAATCAAACACATTTTACAATGCTTCATGGTACATCTTTTCAAGGGTATGTTTATACATACACCAAATTTTTCAACGTACTTCAGGCTATGTGCATTTTAACCACCTTTAAACCTTCACCCCCTTGAAGACACTACACAAGCAGTGCTTTCACAATTACTACACTGAAGTAACTTCCTGCAGAAGTGTGCAGGAAAAGTTAGAGATGCAGGAACATAATTTACTTTAGAATATGAAGACAGATGTTCAACCATACGTAAGTGCTTAGAGATGCAAAGGGGACACATTACAGTCTGAGGAAGTCAGATGTGTAACTTCACAGGAATCCAGTGACTGACTCATCCAGATGCTTTAGAAAACCCAGGGTGGTGGCCATCACCACCTGTGGGCACCTAAATGTTTCAGAAATGTGTTTGGCCAGCACAGCTCTGGTCAGCTTTTCTTTAACAGGGACACAAAGCTGAAACTATTCAGGGTTAAAAGTACTACTAGGCTTTCACTAGTAACAAAGGACCAGGATATCTCACACTGTCTCACGGCACATTGATGTCAACAGATCAAAGGCTGACATGAAGAAACACCCTTCCAAATCCTCAGTGTAACATCATTACGGTACCCAGGTTTTCTTTGTAACTATAATAACGTGGTATAAAGTGATATAGATAATAAGAAGATGAAAAGAGTTGCAGGAGGAATGAGGAGCATTCCAGTTCTGACAGCTACACGCAGTATTTGTACCCAGTCCATAGATGCTCAGTGACTGGGACCTGTTTGTCCTCTCCCCTCTAGAGAGCCCAGGTGTGCTTGCAGAAACATGACTTAAGCTCCAGACAATAAGCACACACAATTTATATTGCAATAATGATTACAATTTGTCATTACAGCTATTATCAACTGTATAGGCAAAAAACTGCACTCTTGTAATGTTGGGCTCACACTTTGAACAACTCCAAGGTTTGATTTAGGTGTCAGAGGTTTCTTTGGCTAAAGCCTCTAAGCTAGCTGACACTCAGTCTTTAAAACCTGGACCTTGTACTATCACTGAGGACAGCAAAAAAAATAATCACCCTGCAAGACACTTCAGTTTCCATTAGGAAGCCTGAGCCATGGCTCTGAAAGATGCAGAAGTTTCACCACAGGCTAACATTGCATCCTAACATTCCATGTTAAGATGACACTGCAGCTATTTTGTCTTCCTGCTACTCCACAGACAGCAGCTTCTTTTCTGAGATCTGCTTGTTTGCTGCAGTCTGCTGGGACAGGACTGCCCTCTCTTTTTCTCCCCTTCTTGGCTGCTCAAAAGGGACCATGACAGATCTTTTCCAGCTTTTCCACTCCATTCACTCAGCTCTCCTCCAGCCACCCGAAAAACACTTCCTAACACAGAGTTACTCCTGTGGCTCAGCAGTGCTTGGCCCATCTCTGGGTGGGCATCCAGTGGGCTCCATCAGAATTCCATGCTAGACACTGAACCACCTGTGAGGGGTTAGCAACAAGGTGATTGCTTCTTTAAGAAGACACACACACACCTTTTCTTTTTGTCATCGATTAAAGCAGGTATCTGCATGACCTGCATCGCAGGGACCATCAGAAATAAGCTATGGCAAACCTTGTCAACAATAACTATATGCAGCTCCTTATAATGCCTTTTTAAGGAGGTAAGGGTAATAAGAAGAAACCAGTAAAATCAGTCAGGTAGGTGACCAGCAGTCTTCAAAGACATGTTACTAAAAACCTCACTAAGAGATGTGCAGCAAATAACTTTCTCCTTCTGATCACCACCACAGTTCAAAAGGGATTTAAAAAGGGCTAAAATCCACCACACTTGTAGCCACTTGGGAAAGAAATTGGAATGTCTGCCATTAACTATACTGTAAGTCAGGTCACATTAGAAAAAGGAACACAAAAATAAAGGCAATATTGGCCAAGTCTATACAGTTTCTTCAGCATTTAAACACACATTCAGGCAATAAACACTTATTCTGTGATTGTTACCATATGCCCCCAAGTCAATAACTGTTCTTCAACATCTGACCTCTTTTTAAAGCAGATTTACAAAGAAGTACAGTGCGTTTCCAGTCAGCTGAGATCACTACACAGCAAAAAATTTCTAGCTTTTCCAGACTGCAAGACTGACTATTGATAAAAAAAAAGATAATAAAAGAAATAGTATTTACCATGCTATCCAATCCTTTAAATCCCTAAAGCTTTTAACTACGGCTGACCTCTTTCACTGTTTTTCAGCGAGCAATTACAAATAACACTATACTTTCAGAAAGTGCTTTCCACACTCGCAGCCCTCAAAGCACTTCCCACAGAAAATACACAACTAAAACACAGCTTGTTTTGGGGTGGGAAGCCACCAGTGTGTGTGCCAACACAAAAATGAGTTTTACAGCATAGCTTTATTAGAGAGCTTCTTCTGTTTCCCAATCTACACACTGGCAACACGCAAAAAAACAACCAAAAACAAAAACAAAAACAAAAAACAAAAAACAAAACAAAACAAAAAAAAAAAAAAAAAAACAAAAAAAAAAAAAAAACCAAAACGCACCAACCTCGAGCAATCACGCACAGCCATAACCTTTAATTTTAGGGCAGTGCCACGCTGCTCTGTGGAAAGGGCTACACTCAGACTTACCCAGACCGTCCCGGCGAGGGCTGCGTCCGGCAGCGAGCCCAGCACCAGCACCAGCACCAGTACCGACGAGACCACAGGACGAGAGCCACGGGCACAGCCAGCCCCTTGGACCGGCAGCCGCGGCTGGTTTTTTGCCTGCGCCGTACCAGCGGCAGCGTGCCGCTATCTATACAAAAACCTGCCTTTCCCTTAGGAAAATAAATAAATAAAAAATACTTGACGCTCCTTGCTGGCCCTGCAACCTATTCCTCTACTTATGCCGTCGCAGCTAATGACTAAGGAGATGCTTTTAGTGTCACAGGAGATTAAGGCTCTGGGAGGAGAGCGAGCCTGGCAGCTTTTCACTCACACCGGATCTGTCTTCAGGCAAACGCGCTTCGTCGGCAGATGAAAGTCTCTTATTCCCAGGCACTACCGAAACAGTTTCCAAGTTTTCCCACGGGCCGCCAGCTCCCCTTCAAGCCGTACCCCAGCGCTTACTCCCCTCATCCTTCTCCAAGGCCTCCTCTCCAAAAGCTCTGCGGCTTCAGAACGCCACAACATACCCAGGGGACCCACCGAGCCCCAGCTCCCCCAGCCCTTGTGCCATCTGGGACACCGAGTCCACCGAGCCCCAACCGCATCCCCAGGGGGGAGGATATTCCCGAATCGCCTGCACGGAACCGAGGCGCCTCCAACGCCCCGGGACGTGACCCGAGGCCGGGCCCCCTCCCCCGAGGCCCCCGCCGGAGGACGAACCGCAGTCGCGGTGCTCTCGGAAAACGGGGGAGGGGGCTCGGGGGAGATCCGCACGGCTTGGGAAGGGGCACAGTGTCACCCCTGCCAGCCCAAGCGCCGCGGGCCGGTGTCTACAGGCAGCTATGAAACACACATCCCGCCTTGCACCTGTCTGTCTGCTAACAACAACTCGGAGTAAACTCCCCACCTGGGCGCCCCGGATGCTCCGTTCTCCGCGAAGCCACAGGGACGGAGACCCCCGCTGTGAGGGCAGAGCTGAGCAGCAACTGCTCCGCAAAACCAAATGCGAATAAAGAGGGGAATATAACGACGAGGAGAGCAGCCCAAGCCCCTGCCCTGCCTGCAGCCCACTCCCATTACCTTAGCAACCGCGCCGCCGTCCTCCTCTTCGCCTCTCCTCAGGGACGGAGGGGAACCCGCACCATGGCGTGAGCCTGCGGGCGGGGCCGGCGCTTTCCCCGAGGCTCTTCCCGGCGCCTCTTTCCAAAAAAACCTCTCGCTTTCCTCAGCGCCCCTCAGGCTGCGGCGGGGACAGCGCCGAGGCCGACGCTGCCAACCCGGAGCGCCGCGGCCACACTGGGTCGCCCCCTCCTCGCTTCAGCCGTCCCCCCCCCCCCCCCCCCCNACATAAATAAGAGCGCAACAGAGACACAAGGCCTCTCCTCGGCTCCTTGTCTTCCTTCAGACCTGCGCCAAGTCGCCCAGGAGCAGCCGAGGAGGCGGTGACAGCCCCGGCCCCGCCGCAGTATCAGCGCCCGCTGCGGGCAGCCCTGGCACTCCCCCGCTTCCTCCGCCCGACCCTGGGGGAAGCCGCTTTCCCACCCTTCCTGTTTTTGAGCCCACCGCCCTTGGCCGCTGACGCGGGAAAACTTCGTCCCGTCCCACCCCGCCTCCTCGGCTGCTCCTGGGCGACTTGGCGCAGGTCTGAAGGAAGACAAGGAGCCGAGGAGAGGCCTTGTGTCTCTGTTGCGCTCTTATTTATGTGTTGTACGGCGTGGTTAAAGTGATAGGTAAAATTCTTCCATCGGTAGCCACGAAAAAAATTATCTCTAGGTCATGCTCTTTAGACACTGAGGATTTCCCAGCTAATGCCTGGGATGACAAGGAGCCCGGGGCTCGGCACGCTGTTAAGGATTGTAACGTGTAGCACTGCTTCAACAAAACCTCTGGGAGACCCAGCTCTTTCAAAAGAGACCTGTCACATGGGCAAAAGCCAATACTGTTGGCTAGGATGAGTTTCCATATATTAATGAGGTGTGCAAAGTAGCTTGGATACTTCCTACTGTTACTCTCCACCAGTTTTTGCATTTGAGAGTACAAGATTTTTAATCGTTTCCTTTTCCTCCAGAAGGCAAGTTAAGCCCACCTCTTCCAAAACTGACCCCCAAGTCTGAAAGACCTGTGCTGGAAAGCACTGAGACAGACCCTTGACAGCAAGCATCCACACTCATCCCTCTGCCAACATTTTCAGCATTTCCAAAGTTTGGTGTCCACACGGACTTATTTTTGAAGTTGAAACTTCACAGCAAGGCTGCCAGCTCCACAGAGGAAAGGCAACTTCACCAGCTCATATACCTTGTGCTAAAAGCCCCTGTGCAGTGTCTACATTTCCCCTTTCCTAGCATCCTGGGGATTTACCTCATTCGGATGTTATCAAACATGAGGCTGATGTCTAGTAAATGAGCTGCTGATTGACACCAAAAAAACATCTTGTGCAGGAATGTGCAGTTAGGGTTATGGTTGTGCCCTGTCTACCACATTGACTGCCTGGCGATGCCAGCACACAAAACAGCTGCAATAATTCAAATTATAAATTCTGAAGAAAAAATTACTTCTGGTGCAACTTTGCAACACTTCCATTTCTACTGGATCTGTACCTCCATCTTTTTTTACCTTTTTTGGCTACTCTTTCCTTAGTCTTGCAACTGCCTGGTTCCAGCCTGCACAGTTTGCCCATGCTCACTTCTTATAAAAGGTCTTTCATCTAAACAGGCTATCATTTCCTGATTTTTTGTCCAAAGAGATTGCACTTCTGAAATGTCACTGGACATTTTTTTGATACTTTTTTTGATACTAAACTAATCCCAGAATACTTCCATGTATATCGTTTCAATGTAAAACGCTCACTATTCCTTTCAAAGAAATCTAACCATGTTACGCATTACTTGCCATGCGGTGTTTTCAGGCAAAGGGCAGAGGGAGAGAATGGCTGCTTATGAAATACAAATATTATTTTTTTCCCTGAGATTTCCTCAGCAAAGTATTTCAAATCACTAGTTATATTAACTTGTGCTGGGGTATGACTTCATGTACCATCAAGGATGAAACATTTCAGTGTCTTATAGCAGCTCTATTCAGGAAAAGCTCCTTCTCTTCTGCACTACAGGAAGCACTACAAGGTCTTCATTCTCCCAGCTGCCTCAAAGGAGTGTACATGCATCAGTTAGCAGCTATAAGCATTTAAATTTATCAGATTAACTCATACTAAAATGCAAGTTATATAGAAATGCCATTTTCAAAAGGCAAGATAGAAAACTTATCGCCAGTGTCTTAAAATTGCAATTTAAATAAAGTATAAATATATTTCTTGACAGCATTTGTAGGCCAAGTATTGCAGTACTACAGTAGCACATGATGCTGAGAAAGAAAACTAACTGGGAACATTAAAGCAGATGTGACCACTGTTCTTTTTTAAAATTGTGTTCAACAGAATAAATTGTAGCCAAAAAGTACAAATAAAAGGAAAGGGAAATTATAAATAAAAAATAGCTTAAATGGGATTTTAGTTTTGGTTAATATTTCATGTCTTATTTCCACATTTGATACTGTAATTAAATGACTCTTCATCTAGTGGATTCTCTCAAGTAACAACTATTCTTTGGTCCCTTGAACTGCTATAAAGAAAAATGGCATAGCAACTTTTTTAAATTTCATGCATTAACTACTATAAAAAGGACACATTATTAAAACCAGAAGAAACCAAGATAGGCTTTGTTTGCATTGATCCTTATGCTGAAAACATTTTAGTCAGACTTGGTTCATCACAGGCATAATTTCTCAGTTTAACTTATTTCCCAGTGGGAGAGTCCATCTGTCTGATGAGTGTGATTAGAGATGCAGGAACAGTTCCATTCAGATCAGTGGGACATCTCTAGGCAATAGAGAACTGTGTACAGAAATGTTTGTGGAAAACAGATCCTCCATTTGAAATGCTTTGCTATACTTGGAGATGATGAATGGTGAAGGACGGCTCCCCATTTTCTAGCCATGAGGATGGAGTTTTAGTTTCCTTTTTTTGCTGTACCTCATGATGAGGTCTTAAAGCTAGATGAGACCACCATGGTCTCATGGTCTCATAGTATACACTAGGTATAGTATGTCACCTGTCAGTGACATACATATACATAATACATCATTAAAATCAAAAGAACCCAAGCTAGATTTTTATTTCTGTCTTTATGCTGAAAGTATGTGGTCAGCTTTACTTTATCACAGAGACCCATTCCAGTGAAAAGAGTTATCCTGTCTTTTAGTGAAGACTGTGGCAGCAGCGAACTTCTCCCACACGAACTAGTACTCTCTTAGTGTTGCATTATCCTCGTTGCTGTAAAGGGATCCTTTTGTCTGCTTTGAAAGGTATAACTTTCAACCCATGTATACAGCGGCTATGACACTAGAGCTGTACATGCTCACAGGGCTTTCCTTCTCACAGCTCTGCAGTAGGAGCCTTCAGGGTCTTTCACAAGTTTTCAAGAGCATGGTGAAGCACAGGATGGGATTGTCTGAAAAAAGGAGAAGTAGATATGGCTAGCTTTCTGCCAGTAGCATCCTCCTCTCCTGGCGCTTGAAGAAAACTGAACAGCAGAATTCTGCATGGCTGTGGTGTCTGTGGTGCTCCGAGTGCTTTGTGTTCAATTTTCAAACCAACAGGGTTGTTGATTCAGTGACTAAGTGTTACCCTATAGCACTTACTTCATTAGTATTCAATAGTTGTTAATTACAAGAAAAAATGGACCTGCTGGCTCAGGGGTGGGTGCCCAGAGATCACTAAACCAGCGCTTTTTTCCCATGAAGACAGTAAAGTGGAGTTAGTGCCTCAGTCTGGCTGAGCGCACAAAAAAATCAAAGAGGTTTTCAGAGTTGTTCAAGGTAGGTTCTATTTTTCATAAAATGTTTAATTTAACAGTGACCTAGTTTTATAACAGCTTTCAGTGTCTTGGCTTTTCTTATCTCCTGTGTCTTAGCCTACATTATTAGGACAAGAGAGCAATAGGCTTTACAGATTTTGTTAAAATTAAGTAAGGCCTTAGCTGGTAGATTAATTCTTCTCTTCTGTTTTGTTTCAGGCAGTCATTGTGGCACGGTTTCTTTGTAGTTTCAAAGAGGTTTTAGCACATCTTTTATAGCACATACTGTAGATTATTTTTTTTTTTAATGTCAGCTCAAAGTCATTTGCTTATTTCATGGTATATTTTTGAGTATCAAGGCTGTAGCAGCACTCTTTAATTCCTCAGCCTTTTTTACAGAAGGATGCTTCGTTTTGTAAACATTCAAATAACTGTATGTAATTGATGGCTAGAAGGAAAAAGTTACTCTGCATCTTGTCATTGTGACCAATAAATAGTAGGTCAAGTGACATTTGCTCTCTCTATTGCTGTGCACTACATACAGTGGTCTCAACTACTGTTTTATGGGACGTCTTTGTGAGTCCTAATTTGCCTTTATGGAAGTAGAACTTTAAAGTTCCTACTATTCTGTTGTGTGTGCTATATTTCACATGGATTCAGCAGAAAAAAAAGAGGACAATTTTAAAAAATAGTTGATTTCAGCCATACAGCTCCAAAACACATTACATCTGCAGAAAGATGGCTCTTCTTTCCACCTCTATCTCAGAGACTCTCAGGAAATGTTACCACTGGAGAGCTGAGTATGAGGGTGTTTCATCCTTCCTGCACAACCTTTAATGGAGAGAAAGCCAGTGGAGAAGCTGCTGCCTTTTCTGCCAGGTTTATCCAAGTGCAAGTTCTTTCTTGAGAAGGAGAATCCACCCATGGGGATCTCAGCCCACAAGAGGGTTCCTTTGATCCATATTAACGTGTTTTGCAGAAATTGAACATGTCAGGCTGAAGAACATAGGTAATGTATACTGGTAGTTTCTGAGCCATGAGTTAAACAGCATCAAACCAAAAATATACTTACACATCTACAAAGATTACACAAGCTAAAAGAACAAAGGCAACTTAATAGGAACCATTCAGAGACAGAGTGCACTGCCTGGTTGAGCTTCGCTGAATCCCTCCCTGGGAGCAAAGGGATTTTGGCTATCTTTGCAAACATGAAGTTTGTGTCAGCTCTAATGCTTCTTAAATTTTGCATAGCTTCTGACAAATGTCTCAGTGACTTGTTACCATTACTTTAAAAAAAAAAAAAAAAAGCCCACATTCGTAAATTCAGGCTTGGAAGACCTTGTTCCTTGCATCTAGAGAAAAGTATTGAGAATAATTGTTTGTATGAGGCTGAAAATATCAGAACAGCATCACTAATGGTCCTTTGTTATTTTTTATCAATAAAGAATATTGTGAAAAAGCAAAAATTGGTCGTTGCAAATACACCTGGGACAGGCTAGAAGACCTTGGTTGATGGAAGTATTAAACACAGGTATGTGTAAGAAGCTTTGCCCCATATTGTCTTCTCTGGAGTCCTTATATGGACCAAGAGCAACACAGCTCATCAGAAAGGAGAAGTGTCTTCAATATTTGGATTCTTGATCAAGCACAGCAGAACCATCCTTTTGTCTCCTGGCTTGGAAATTACACATCTGAACAGATGAGAGCACTGGTTGAGAGAGATCAGCAGCCTCATTCTTTCCTTTGCTAAAGGCTGGTCTTCAGAGGGGATTTTAGGTTTTCGTGTCTTTAACAGGTAGGAATCTGCTAAGATCTCTCCAGCACTTCTTTCAGTTCACCAGGAGATCAATTTCTTAATATTTAATGCTGTTTCTTCCTTTCTGTCTTCTAGTCAAGAACAGCCTTCTGCCCAGACTTCACCACTGGGATCAGAACTTGTAAAAGTTTGCCAGACCAGGCACAGCCTCAAGTCATCCTTTACCTATATGACTGGAAAAAGTACACAAGGAATACTCAGGGTGAATCCTTGACTTTTCTTCTGCAATACTGCAAAAGTGTCCTGTGTACTTCTTTCTGTTTGAAATAGGCTTTAGGATGATTAATTAGATAAGCTGTGATGGGAGCTGCTGCACAGTGGGAATGAAGAGTGATGGAAGAACCACACACCTGAAGTGTGGTGGAAGGCATGAAATGTGTTTTAAAAAGCCTTAAAACTATCAAGATACAGTATGTGCCTTTCATAGCCCTGATCATGCTGTTTGTATGCCATATCCTTCTCTCACCACTTTTTATCCATGCCTTATTAAACTATATGTTTGTCAGAGCATAAACTATATCACCTCCTGCTCTTGAAAAAGCATTTAGCATATGGAAGAAGCTGCAAACATCACTATAAACCATGTTTCTGTTCTGTACTGGAATGATTTATAGTACCCACATACACAGTTCCAGTACTGAAACACATCTTTGTGTATCTGTATAAAATCTTTTTTTTGTGTACACACACATTTTATATATATAAAATCTTTTCACTAATAGTTAGAAAAAGTTTGCAGGGTGTTGATGAGTTATCTAAATCACATGCTGCTACATGTCCGTCTTTGGCTAATTTATGTAGTTAAAAATCACACTTCATTTTCTGGTTTTGTCAGGGGCGTTTAACATTTGACATTTGCCCTGAGCAGTCAAACACTTCTACTATTTGAAGAAGAAAAGTCTCTAAAATTAATTTTCAAATTCAAATTACTATTAATGGATTACTTTTCAATTATTGTTCCAGCTTGTCTGCTGCTGAGGAAAGACTGCACACAGAGATCTAGCTGAGTGGGGGTCAGCTGTGCAGTACTCAGTAAAATGAGTGGGAGGTGGGAGGCAGAGGGACTCAAAAAACAGGTATTAGCCTAGGAAACCTGTTTTTTTTTTCCCCCAGAATTTAACTAGAGGTGGTAGGTAGAGACAGCTGGAGACTCAAAGCTGAAGTGGAACCTCAGATTCACAGAGCTCTGTGAGAAAGACTCTTTTTCCCTGCTAAGCACAAGACGACTGTAAGAAGGTTTTCCACACTGGACTGTGGCTTTCCCTAGCTTTGTGAATCCCCCTAGCCTACAAAACTAGGAATCCAAACATCCATTTTGCAGATCTCAGCAGACTGAAATATGAGGTGGATCCCAGGGCTCAGGTCTGGTCTCATCTTTCACATCTGCAGCCAGAGGAACGCCACTGGCAGCTCTCTCCTTGCTTCAATACTCAGTCTGCTAAGCAGTGACAATAAAGAGACTGATACATCCCAATTCAGTTAAAACACTTGCACAATGCATCGTTCAAAATAATGCATAAGGCCTATTTAAAAAAAAAAAAAAACACAAGTTTAATTCTATTTTTTTCTAATTATCCAAGATACTGCTTCAGATCTGCGTCACCATTAGCAACCCCACAAATCTTTACAAGACATAATACACTTCGTGTCAGGGTCTCAAAGAGCATTCTGAGCACTAGTGAAACAGTAAGACCTCATTCCACCTGCAGGGAAAAAATTATGTCAGGCATGGTTGAAACTGTGCCATTCTTCAGCTGCTTGTGCTGAAACATTTCAGTTTATGCACTGGCACAAGGCTGGCTTTTTATTTTCTACATTTTTTGTAATGTTTAGGCAAAACCAGTTTAATTTGCTCCAAAGATATTTGGTGGGGAAAAAAAGGCTTTTGCACATGTTATAACTGACTATGCCCAAGTTTTGAGGCTACTGTTAAAAATGTATCAGGGAGATGGGCCTTGGTGACAAGGATATGCTGTTCTGTGAAAATCTGCCCAGATTTTGACAAGTTACAAAGTCTGAAATTTTCAGCATGTTACTGCTTACATTCTTAGGGACTGAAGGCTAAATTTCCCAGCAGCTGATTGCAGTGATGCATATTCAGAATAGTATAGTTAATTTTAACTAAACATGTAGATTGCTCAGTGGGGTTTTTTTCTGCTTCTTATTATCAAGTTGTAGCACAGAAGGGGACTGAAAATCACTGAGTGTCCCACTTCAGAAGGTAGGCTCAGCTACGTCTAAGTTACTCCTGACAAGTCCTTAAAGAAATTCAGTGCTGCAGATGCCATAGACACTCCAGGAAATTTAGTCTGAAGTTTAGTGAAACACTGTACAAAGTTTGGTCCTAATATTGCAGATGAATCTCTATTAACATTTGAGCCCATTATTTCTTGTACTCCACCATGGATGTAGAAAGTAGATTATCCCTGTTATCTTTGGAGCAGAATTTCACATTTTTAAAAGATTTTTACCACTGTTTCTGGATGAGATTAGACAGCATCAGTTTTAGTCCATTCAAGCTTGTTTTTTCAGTGTCTCACTATTCTGATTGCCCTCCTCTGGACCATCTTCAGCTGCTCCACCTTTGTCTTGTGCCCACAAGTGTGCATATGGCTCTTGTTTATGTCTCAGTGGTGCTGAACAGAGCATTCTGAATCCACACAGGCAGTCCAGGGTGATGTTCCCTTTTTTTGCACTAGCCCAGCATTATTTCTTCCTGTTCAACTTCCACTCTGGGAGGGCTCCTAAATATATTGTGGTTTTTTAACAGTTCCTTCATGGCCTGTGTTTTTGCAGTTCCTCATTCCTGTCCAAACATAGCTCTTATTCATACTGAATGCTACCAAGAGTTCGCAGATCATACCTGCAATTGATTAAGATCATTGAATTTTAATCAAAGCTTCTAACATACTTTAAGTCTTTTGCTGCTTGAAATTATCTGCAAATTTAATAATAATTCTCCTTGTGTCATCATCCAGCTCATTAATGAATTTAATGAATACCGCCAGACGGAGAGCAATCCTCTGTGGAACTTCATGCAACTAATCCTTACATTTTGACAACAAAATATCTGTAACTGCTGTTTGAGTATGGTCTGCTAATGCAGCTCAGCATCACATTTAGGTACAACTACGTACAAGTTCACAGTTTATCTTCTGTGAAATAGTTGTTTAGAGCTCTTTATTTTTTTCATTTTTTTCTAGAAAATTCTTTTATTAAAATATTAATGGGACTCAGACTTCAAAGAAGATTGAGCAAAAGCAAATTTCATGTTCATTCAAATACTTAATTGTGGGAAATATCTTGAGGTGCACATGCACTTCTATTAGCAATCACAGAAGGCAATTACTCAGTTAGATACTTCCTGCCTCTCTGTCCTTCCTTCCAAACAGGTTTTAGCTCAGCAGCTGATGTCAGTTACACACAGGAAACCATAAATATTGAAATATAGAGGAAGAAAGTCATTACTACTTCATTGGACCACCTTGCTTTGAGTGAAATCATTGGTTTTGCAGTGACTTAGAAACCTTATGCTACGGTTCTGCACCTTTGAATCCCATATTGTGCAAAGGAATAATAACTTCCATGACAGTTAAAACATATTTAGAAAAGGCCCACAGATCAGCTCATGTGGCTGTGAGCTATAATCTACCCACACAAGCTTAAAAAAATAGAGCTGTTTTCACTCTGTTATAATCAGCCAGTCCTCCTCATCCTTTCAGAATATGAAGGAAAGTCTCTCTTCCTAGATGCTCAACTATTCAGTTTTTGGAATGATCAGTGTCTCTGCCTCTCAAGCTGGCAAAGTTTCCTTGCTTCTGCATGTCTGATACACTGGCTTTCCAGACTGAATGGTTCTAAGTAAAATACCAAAGATCAAGAGTGTAGCAACCACCTTTGGAGACCTACCCTAGCTGGGAGCTCAGACATCACCTTGAAATTACAGCCAAGCTTCTGATATTTATTAGCTCTCATGCTTTTGTTTTGCTTTGTGACTCCGAAAACTCTCAATAAAGATGAAAAATTTACTGTCCTGTCTACATCAATGAGGAGCTGCATGTTCATCTATGGATGTGGAATCCTTCAGCTCACCAGCCCACTGAGGTGAGGAGTGCAAGTTCAGTACACAACCAATCTAACACAGGTACCTGCTACCAAAACTCTTTCTCCTCATCCAGGTTCTGGCCACACATCCCTTATACTTCCGTCAGATCAATCTAGTGGCCGTGTGACTACAGGACAGGTCAATTTGGCTGACAGATCTGATGAAAAACAAAAGGCAATCAAGGTGACACTACAGCTGGAACTGAGGGACAAGACTGCCTTAGAAAAGGTTACTGTTTTTTAGCTCATCTGAGATGCAATGCAAACTGTTACCCCTGCCTTCTCTCTGCATAAGTTATCTCCTTCCAACCCTCTAGCCTCCACACATAAGCCCCTGCCCACATTTTAAGTCATCTGTTTTTAATTCTTTTCAGCACTTTTCATTTTTAATCTAAGTTTAAAACCCTATGCTCTATGACAAAACCCAGCTGCACACTTCTCTTGTAGTGCATCTTTTTAAAAACAGATCTAACTTGTTTGGTCTTTGCTAGACCAGTGTGTACATTAGTTTTCCAGTCGATTTCACAGCAATTTAGATTATCAGAAATTAATTCTAAACAAAACTAAAAATACTCTGCTTGTTTTCTGGCTGAGCCTGAAAGAACTGTGTTATCTGACTGGGGACTTTAGCACAGGCCCAGGCAGTAGCACTGCTCTCCTATCCCAAGTGTCTGGTTCACCTTATGACCTCTGCCAGGCAAAGAAGATAAGTCCTCCTCTGAGGTCCTGCTCCAAGACAATGTCTCAGACTTCCCCTGTGGTCACCGGGGGGTAAATAATTCACCTGTTTTATATATGGATTTCCCAATGGGTTGTGTTACCCTCTGAAAGTGACACCATCTCGTCCTTCTTTTGGGGAAGGTCTGAAAACCAGCTCAGACCAGTTGGTAAAGGATGGGAGGTGTGGGGAGGAGAAACTTGGCTGATGGGTTTTAGTAAGAAGAGACTTGGTTCTGCAAAGCACTCTGAAATCTCATGGAAGTTTTGGACAAACTGCTAACCTTCAGGATGTTTCCCCAACCTGAGGAGAAACCAATCATAAAATGTAAGTGGACTGAACCACGGCTTACCTAATTCTTGGGGGCTTTCTTTCTAACATTTAATGCCCTCTCCCATAATGACCTATATTATTAAGGGAAAGTGATAAAAAATTACAAAGGAAAATACAAAAATATCCTCAAATTGAAACATCCTTGTAGATGTCATGTAGGAGATTTCAAGAAACCCAGGGTTTCTAGTTTTGCAGTCACCATTAAAGTGAGATCATGAGACCAGCAGTTTGATGCATAAGTTTTCATATGCAGCAACACTAATTACTACACTGGGAAAAAACAGGACCAGTTTCAAGGATTCTTTTCACACCTAGCATGAGCTGCAGGGATAGCAGGCTTACTCTGTCAGTAATATCAAACAATTTCCTCTGTGACTGACCCTGCAGATGAAAATTTTCAGTGCATGTATGCTTCATTGCTAGACACAACTGCTAGACTCTCAGAAAAAACTCGGGAGAAGGAAATTGATAATGTCAAAGAAAGCATGAGGAAAACAGAAATGAGAGAGACTAATAAAAAACCCAGTTTTTATCTTCCTAACCCTATCCTGTTATGGTCATGAAATAAGCTACTGTAGGGAGATGTCTTCCTAGTGTTCATACAATTGTCTTAAAGCTAGTGTTTTTTTCCCCACTAATGTGTTATAACCCTGCATATACACCAGCATTTAAAAAACATTTTCTATGCAGATATTCAAGTTTTAGCTATTGCAGTTTAAGAAGAAAACTTTGGGGAAATTTTGACAGATTGCCTTATCAGGGAGTTTCAAATAACTGGAAATTATCTGGGTTTAATATAGCATCTAGACCTCTCTCGACATTGGAAGCATTTTTGGTCCAAGTCATATTAAGGTTCTAGTTAGATGTACCAAGTACCTTGGGGGGGAAAAAGACACCATGAGAATGTCCTGTGGTCCCAAGCTGCCCATTCTCTATCCCACAACTTCCTTTACACAGAGATTACTTCTACAGCAACTGCTGAAAAATCCCCAGACCCAGTGAAAAAGAATGGAGAGTAAAGTCCTCTTTTCAGAAGTGTTTTGCCAGCTGGTTGTTACCATACATGTAAATAGTACCTTTCTACAGAAACTCCCCAGTTCACAGCAGGTTTTTCTCAGTCTCTTCTTCCTTCAGTGCTTCTGCCTTAATTTTAACAGGTACTACAGTTTCTGAGAATATGAATATGCAGGCTATCAGCACCTTGAGTTTTGCCCAACCTCATTTTGGAGAAAAAAGTTGCAATGTCCCCTTTGTAAGAAATACACTTCCCTAGTTAAGCCTTTCCCAGACTTGGGACACTGCATGTAGGCTGCAGATTAGTGCAATTAACAGCCTCTGGAAATAAAGACCATGACTAATTTTGAGTTTACACAGGATTCCTATTTCTCATTCTTGCTTTATTGGGGAAGTAAATGCAATGCTTTCCTGCAATAATTTTTTTCATACCTTTTATTTTTGGAAAGCAGGTAGTTCTGCTCTTAATTAATTCTCTTAATTGAAGCTCAGTATGAAGGGCACCATTCATTCGTTCGCTACTCCCATGATACACCTGATCTCCTTTCATGCTACTCTATCCATACAACCCCCTCCTCTCCTCCCTGTCACCAAGGGTCAGCTCTGACTCTCCACATCTGTATGAAAACATGACCTCCCATTTCTCTTTGTCTATACAGAATGTCAGGACTCGAGGGACACCACAGGAGGGTGGCCCGGCCTGGCCCAGCCCTTCTCTTTCTGTTCAGCACAGACCATAATGAATGTGGGAAAGTTCAGGTAAAAAGGGATCCCTGAACACTTCTCTTGTTTGATGCCTATGTGCAGTGCCCAGTTTTTCTGCCAGATCTCATGGTCTTCTCATTGCCACAACTGTAAGTTATTTCTTCCATCATGTCAACTTGGAATTACGCATTTTTCTGAGAAGGAATGGGGAGGCTTGCATCACATTTACAGGAAAACTGCTAACTCTGCTGCTGATGGAGCAACAAAACAATGTGTGTCTCAAGCCTGGCATGAGAAACACTTGCATGTTCTTTTTCTTTACTGTCCAGAAGTTATGACAGCATTCCAAGACACAGATTTGGATCTAGCATTGCAGAATTCATAACCTGAATAACCAGAGTACATAGTTCATATACAAACTATGGGTCATAAATACAGAGCACATAAATACAGTTCATTAGGACACGATCCATCTGTCATGTTCCCCCCACCAAATTACTACACTTTGTCTGCAATGCTCAGCTGTACAGAACAATCCTCACTATTCCTGATTTCATCAGCTCCATCATATCCTTAGGACTCAGTGAACATTAAATGAGACTATGCTGCATACAGAAGAAAAAAAATGGAGTGTTAGAACTCTCATTTAACATTTATATTATCAGACAGTCTGACCAGAACTAGGGACTGTTTGAAGGTTACTGTTTTGTGTTACTGAAGGCATTTTTTAACAAAAGTAAAGAGTTGTTGTACCACATGGCTAAGATAGGCTTTCGCCCTTTCCCAGGCTCTCCCCCTCTCCCAGCTGCCTTGTCTGCCCCAAGCAGAGGAGGTGGATACCTTATCCAGCTCTGAACAAATGTGGTAACTCAGTTTCTGAAGTCTTTGATAGTCTGGATACCTAGCTACAAGCAAATAGTACAGCATGGATATGTCCAGATAATACACAGATAAATCTAAACATCTCCAGTGTATAAATTACAGCATAATCCCCTTCTCAGGATATGAGCAAGTTAATATATCTTCTCCTACCAACAACCTTTCCTCTTCCCTTGCTTTTGACAGAAAAATATATGGATTGTAACCTGAGAAAACTTGTTAGAAATGAGGGTTATTAGAGAATTCAGCCAAAGAAATTCTCAAAGGCTACTTTCCTGTACTAAGAAAAAAAAAATCCTCACATGACCCTTTTCTCATCTTCTCCCCTCCTATCTTCTGGGAAAATGCTTTTGTCTGTTCAGGAATGGAGATGGAGGGAGGATTTCAAGCCCCATGGTGCAGAAGGGCTCTTTGTGAATCACAGTGAATTCTATGCTCTGTAGCACAGAGTACAAGTCAGTAACTGGTATCTCAAATTCTATAGAATGTGAACATGGAGTATGGACATCCAGTTTTGGTTCAGTTCAGAGATGTTTCTTGTCCAGGTCCCTTCTCTGCCAGGGACAGAGAGACTCAGCACATTGCCTCAGCTCTCATCAGCTACCAAAAGAGGACTGCTGGGATGAACTGTTTTTTGAATGCTGAATGAGCTTTGGACTCAGATGGGGCAGTCAATGGGACATCTCGAGTTGATAAAATACTAAAAATGAAGATCCTCTCCTGGAGAGCAGCAGCCCCTCAGGCTCTGTGGAAAGGTGAGCTCATCTTTCTCTCCTGTCTCTGCAGAGAGCTGCTCACAGAAGCATGTGTTAAAGAAAGAAACTAATAACTAGAAAACCACCAAACCTCCTATGGTTTGTCACAGCTAAGCTGGAATTAGGACCTGAAGCCTCTTGCAACCTGTTAATATCAACAGGAGGGAAAATTTTTCAGAAGTTTTCATATCACTCAACACAATGTTTAATAACACTTTCCAAGGATTTCAAGGAGGATGATCCTGATGCAGCCTTGCTTGTCACAGCACCACTTGGGATCGTGAAGTTACTGAACTGCCCCAAGGGAAGAGACTGGGACTGTTTAAGGGATTGCTGGTCTTGAATTCCACAAACCTCCTGAAGAACACATCACAGCAAGGATTTCCATAGGTTAGCTATGAAATGGATAAAGTATCCCCTTTTCTCTTTTTAATTTTTCATTTGTTGTCCACCTTTTTTTTCCATCACTCCCCTGTTAAGCTTGCACAAAACCTCCATGAACTTCCTCTGTGTGACTTTGCATTGTGCAGACCATATACACCATAACTCATCTTCTCAGTGAAAAAATGTGGGCTTGACCTTTTCTGTCTATTCTCATAGGGGAACCTTGCCATTGTCCAAATTACTTTATTACCTATTTTGAGATCATTCTGTGTTTCATGGATTTTTTCTGAGGGGTAGCCAGAACCAAGGGCTGCATCCTGGGAGAAGATGAGCTATTTTTCCAGCAGCAGTTGTATTTGCTATTCTCTGCCTTGCCAAGAGCTGTATGTTTTCTGCTAGTTCATATTCTAGAACTCTTTCAAAAACATGATTGCCTCTCTAGTTCCCAACTCTTGGATTTCTAGCCCCAGTGGGAGTTTTCTTTGCAAGGTATGGGGGAAAGCCTGGGTGCACCGAAGACAGGGACATAGGGAAAAAAATTTCAGAGCTGGGCGAGGCAGTGCCATGTCACCCTCTCACTGTGCTGCAGGTCTTCCAGAGATGCCACAGCTCTGGGATACTGGCCAAAATAACACTTACCTTGCAGAAACTGGCAACCCCCCCACATTTCCTGACCTAATGGGGAACATTAGGAGCTCTGTCTGACAAAATGCAATGTGTGGGTTTGTGGCTGGTGGTACAAATCTGCATCTACTACAGAAAGTGAATCTCTGCAGCCTGAAAACTGCACACCAGCATGAGGGTCTTCATGTATAAAGGGACAGGTTTTACATTATTGTTAATTGCAGAAATACACTAGCAATGTCCCCATTAACCATTTTGGAGATGGTGGAGTGCAACCATTCCCAGAAAAGCTGTAATTAACTACTTCTAAGACTACTTCCCTGCTTTGTGTCTCAATATGAAAGGAAGTTTTTTCTCCTTGATACAATTAGGTGAGAGTTATGGTTTGTAATGTCACAGAAAGACATGACATTAGAATGTTTTTTTCTGAATGAAATTAAGATTTCATTTTTAGGATGAAACAAGCATAGCATACTGTGCTTGACTCGTAGGGAAATACCTTTTTAAAAGAACTTCTTACACTTCTCTTCCATAATGGGTGGGATTATTTATTTAGAGCTTCAAATACCTGATAGGGAGAAGAGAACCCTATCCCTCTTTTCCTCTTCGGGCTCTCCAGTCTCCTCCAAAAAAGGTAAATATAAAACTAGCAGAATAATGATCCCTTTTCTAACATGCTTTATTACTTATAGGGACAGACCTAATTATCTTTTATTTGGATTAGTTGGAGATTAATCAAACGTAACATGTATTAGACATTTTGTCTCTGAGCATCTTACCACTCTACTACAGCAGTTAAAAACTGGAATCCACATGTACTATTGTTTTGCTCATTCTTCTACAACATAACAAAAAAGGAACCTCAGGAAAAGCAATTGGACCTAAAAGACTGGATGATCTTTTCCCAAGGTTCAGGTTTCCTACAGGAGCTTGTAAAAGCTGTCTCAGTGTACTCCTATCCAGCAGGTAGGCTTGGGAACCTGCCATCAGTCTTACTCTTGCTCTAAACTTAGCCCCTCTTTGACTTTCTGTGAAACTTTGAGCTGAAAGGAACTAAAATTGCTTTTTTGCTTGCTAAAAGAGATATATGGACAGTAAGTTCTGATACTAAACCAAGGATGAGAAATGGCTGTATTCTTATCTTGCAGACATCATTTGTCTTGAGTATATTTCTGTCTTCTGGAAGTGCAAGAATGCACTTTAAAACACAGGAGCAAGAGGAAAAAATGTAAGCAACCAGTAATGCCATAAAATGACCTGATTAAAAAATGAGCATCTTAACACAGCTTCAGTCAAAGCAGAGATCAGCCCCAGGGTCTGAAGAAATTCTGCAGCAGCAGCTGAGAGGCAACTGTGGCATTCAGCTGAGGCAACGTGTGGCAGCTGGGCAAGGAAATGCAAGCTAATGGCTGTCCTGATATGCACCACCTTGCTCAAATGAAAGGCTCATTAACTCCAACAGCAAATAATTGAAGGTTTTTAATTTACTCAAAATGGACCTATCTGAGCAGTGACTGAGGACTGGGTTTGTTTGATTTTCACTCAGCTGTGGTGGAAGACACAATTACAGGCAATTGTTATGGCTGGTAACTACTAATTTTGATTTGTGGAAAGAGGTAAAACACTGTGCTCCAAGAGAAATGCTTTTGCCCTTGGCTGCTGCTAGTGGTGGGAGCTTCAGGGTCTCCTGCTGCTCAGAGCACCTTAGATCTCATCAAGCTGGGCATTTCCCAGTACAATTCCTCTCCAAACCTAATCTCTGCAACCTCCAGTGCAGATATACACAGGTACACACCCTCTCATCCTCTTCACCATGATGGAAGCAGTCAGTAAATACTTAATAACAGTAACTTAATAAAACTCCTGAAAAACATTGAACCACAATATTGGAGAATAACATCTCTCCAAAACTTCAGCTGGAGAGGAAAAATAGGTCAGTGTCACTGACCAAAGACCCCTGGTGACAGCTTTGTAAGGGATGTGGTGGGCAGCTTCTTAAATGTCAGCCTTATGCAAGGTGAGCTTAGTGCCAAGTGGCTCTGTGTGGAGTGGGGAACACCAGGCTCAGCAGCAGTTTGGTCATCCCTGTTAAATGCAGAAGAGATAATTTAGGCAGTCCTGTATTTCCCTCTCACTTGATTTTAATAGCTGAAGCCCTTCAGAAAATTGTGTTTATGAATCTGCTTGTGAGAGCAAATGAGTCAGTTCCTCAGAAAGACTATTAACTTGATTTTTTGCCTCTGTTCAATTATGAACCCAGGATTTCAAGGTTTACTTAGAAATTCAGAAGTTGCCACTACATGAATTGCAATTTAATATTGTAAGAATGAAAAATGGAATAAGTAATTCAGATAGAGTAAGTAATCACCTGGTGGTGAACATCAGGAGGTCTGGGTGATTTCAAGTTTTCTGTTCTTGGCAACAATGAGCAGAAGCTCATCCACAAGCTGCAGAAAATGAATGTGCAGTGAATGGACAGTTTCCACAAATTTTTAGGTAAGTTTGTGCCACGAACCTGACTCACCTTCCACATTCCTCACTACGTTTCCTTCTAGATTTCCTCAAGTCACTCATATTGACCACGTGAATGTAAATCATGAATAAGGTGTTTGATGGCTGTAGAACAAGCATATCCATTCCAAAAATCCATTTTTCTCACAGCACTGGAGATCCAAAGGTCATCCAGACTATTGGGGGCACTAAATGGGACCAGTGCAGTGATACACTGATTCTTTACCAAAAAAATCCAATAAATCAAAAATGCAATAAAAGGCTGAACTCTTTTCCCTACCAAAACCAGGCCAGAAAATGGGAGATGGGGACTTGGAGAAAGAGAGTGGGAGAGAGATTAAACAGCCTCTGGTATTCAGTGCCTGTGGATGACAGTTTCAGAAATATTTCTAGGGATATACTTGGCAGGCACTTTCCTGCAATTTCCTTTGAGATATATATAAACAGCAAAAGCACACAAACAGCCTCTTATTAAAAGAGATATAATTAACTTAATTTTTGCACATGTACAAAGGCAGTTTCCAAGCTGGTTAGGGCACTGCTCCCATCACTGCCCCTTTCCTCCTCCTTCCACCCCAGGGTACCGTGCCCTGCCAGCATCTGGAACTCAGCAAGTGAAAAGGCAAGAAAACCCTTTCCCATGACAAAACTGAAGAGGTTTGTGTTCTCCTTTCACAGCACTTGCCATCCCCAAGTTTCAGATGTGGTCCTGGAGTCCTGGGAGATTTCAGGAAGAGTTCCTGATGCTTTTCAGAGAGGGGGGAATGCTTCAGTGCCCCCAAGAGCCTCCGAAAATCCTACAGTTGCAGACCCACAAAGTAATATAGATCAAGTGAAAATTTCCTCCAGTGTGCAGAGACAGTTTGTCTCTGGATTTCAGATCTAATTCCCCAAGAGAAAGATACCAGGTTATAAAGAAGACCATAGATAGGTGAATGGAGGGTTGGGAAGTATGGAAAGAAAATTTCAAGAGGGAAGGATGGGAAGAACAGACACAAGAAGATAAGAAGAAAGGGGAGGTATCAAAAGAGGTAAAGTAAGTATAAAGGCTGGAAAGAACTCACTGTCTTTCTGTTGCTTTCTATAGCTTTTTCTCCTTTTTTTGTTTCCTTTTGTAATGAAAAAACAATGAAGTATTTTCTAGGAATTCGAGGCAGAAAGAATGGAGATGCCTGAGGCAAAGCAGGTACAACCAACTTCTGCTGGCTCTGTGGTCCTGTGCCAGCTGTTCAGGTCCTGTGCACGTCAACCTCCTTCTTGTGACCTCTGCTGGACACCCATCTCCAGGTGCTGCAGGGAGCAAAAGGGGTGGTGGGAGTAAGAAGGAGTGGCAAAGGAGGGAGAAGTGAGGTGCACAGGGCTTTGGAAGGAGGTCCTGGCATGGTGGAAGGTGGTCAAGCAGATGAGAAGCATAGAGGAAGAGGCTCATTGGCCTGGCTGAAAAAAAGTCTCCAGCAATGTATGGCAGACCTTCTCTGCTGGCCAAGCTGCTGCTGCTGGTCACAGACAGGAACTTTATCTGGAGTGAAAGAACAACTGCAGGGGAGGAGAGGAGAGAAGGAAACAAGGACCTGCCTCCTGCCATCTTACATCAAATGGCCACGGGACTTCAATCTGAGAACCCTTTGAAGTGTGTCAGAGCCTCATAAACTACTAACGTGTGCAAAATCTTTTTACTTAAAACCAAAAAAAAGATACATCCAACTAATGTCACCATTGGGAATGCAAAGCCATAATCCCTGAGTCAAAGCCAAGCATTGCTGAATCCAGAAGGATACCCATAGCTCTACAGAAGGGGTGCAAGTGATGACTTTTCTCCTGATCCCAAGGATTTGCCATGCACTGCAAACCTTGCCAATTATGTGAAATGCAGGCAGCTATGGATCACCTCTTAAGCAGTGCACATAAAACAGAGAGGCTCATAAAAATAGGAGTCAACCCCACTGCCATTCTTAAACTCTTTGATGTTCGTGATGCAGAGATTCAAACTAGAGGAGGGGAGATTTAGATTGGAAGCTAGAAAACAGTTTTTCACCATGAGGGTGGTGAGACACTGGCACAGGTTGCCCAGAGAGGTGGTGGAAGCCCCATCCCTGGAAGTTTTTAAGGCCAGGCTGGACAGGGTTCTGAGAAACCTGATCTGGTGGGAGGTGCCCCTGCCCAGGGCAGGGGGGTTGGAACTGGATGAGCTTTAAGGTCCCTTCCAACCCTGAAAATTCTGATTCTATGACTTCAGGTAGGACTGACAGGTGTGCATTCCCAGACTGGATATTGATTTTTCTTATAAACTGACCTGTCATGCTAGTGCCACACAAACAAATACTATGTACTACTAAGCAGGCTGAACTCAATTGCAAGCTGAAAAAAATACAAATTATGAACTATGAACCCTCAGATAGATGTAAAAAACGCACCATTACCATTAAAACTGAGATAGTAACTCAGCAAATAGACTGATAAGTAATTGGTTCACTGAATTAACTAACCTCCTAGGTACATGAATGAATGGTAATTATAGGTATCATGAAATAGAGTCACATAGTGTAACTGTGCTGTAATTATATCTGCTGTATGACAGTGTGACCCTTGTATTACCATGAGAAGTGAGATGAAAAGAAGAAGAAAAATCCCAGTTCAGGATCCAGGTGGGTGGAGCAAAGCTGCAATGATACCTGGTCAGCTGTTTTTACTGCCTTGTCCTCTCCCTACCAGAGGTATCATACCACAGATCTCTGGGGTGACAGTGGTGGGCATGTATCAGTACCAGAATTTCACGCACATTGCTCTGGCTTATTATCACCCTGGAATCACTACCCTGTGCTATTATCAGTGACAGGCAAACTCAGTAACTGGAGTAAACTGTCAGCTGCACAAATTCTGTACTTTCCCTGCAGTGTATTTGGTTCTAGCAGGCTCAGTGATAAATGCACACACACTGGACCTGTCCCGATGTACTCTCCCTCTCCTGGTGGTTCATGCCTAAAGCTAAACAACTGGAAGGAGGAGGAAAGATTGTTTTTGTTGGGTTTATGGTTGTTGGATTTTATATATTGCTTTTGCAGTGGCAAAGCTTGCTGATTAGCTCTGTGACCTTTCCTGTGCCCAGTCAGTTCCCAGGCATGGGAAACAGCCTAGTACACACTAAGAAAAAGAGAGAGCTGGAAGGAAAAAAAAAAAACCAAAAAAACATGGGAAAATAGTCCCCAAAACAAAGAGTAAGGATAGGAGAATGAAATTATGGGAATCTGGTCAGAGGAGCAGCAAGTACATCGTGATAGGACTTAGAGATGCCCCTCTGAATAAAAGCATGTTCCCAGTTACAGGTTTTGTTACCACACCTGGAAGAAAATACCTGGTACTTGTGTAATGCTGCCATTCCGTGGTGCCAGTGTGCCCTGGGCTTCACCTCTGCACCCTGGGCTGTCCCATCCCAGAAGAAGGCCACAGTCCCAGCACGGCCCAGTTATCACCATCCCAGGGCAATCTGCCAAGCGGTATTCCCCTTTCCCATGGAAGCCCTGGAAGGGCTGTAGTCCATGGGGCATGGAGAGGATAAGAGGGTGTAACAGCCCTCAGGGATGCCTGGAGCACTGTACCACCACATTATCTCAAAAGGTGAACCCACCCACTTTTCCTCCCTTGTTCTCCTGTTTTTCAGCAGCTCTAGAAAGAAGGTTTCTTATTTGCTAAATATGACAACCAGTTGCTTGCTCTTGGTCTTGAGGACTGATGTGATAACTGCTGTCCTCCTTCCTGGAAGAGGGACATTGCTGTTCAGACCACAGGGGAAACAAAGTTACAGACTAGTCATGAGGATGCTGGTTGGTTAGTTAGTTAGTTAGTTAGTTTGCTCTAATGGTGACCATATTTAAATTTGATGTAAGGCAAATGTCCTGTATTTAAAATAAATTAAAATTTTCATCTCCATCAAGCCACACCAGAAGGGATATTCTTAGACATCTGCCTTGTCCTGTTTTTTTGTGGGTTTGGTTTTGGTTTGGGGTTTTTTTGGCTAAAACCAGCAGACCAATATTTTGAGACCCTTTTCAAGACCCCTCTCACAATAAATACAATAATGTCCATGGAAAAGCCTCAACAAAAAGATAAAAGACAGCAAAAGACAGCCCCTTTCTTGCTACAAAACAGCTTTTTTCTGCTGCCAGATCAGAGCTGTGTGCAAGCCTTACCCAGCCTCCTTTTGTAGAGGAACAGTTTTCTTCTGGATCTTTAACAGCCTTCATCAGAGACATGTCTGGAACATTTTCACTAATAACTAAATTGATAGATTTGCTATTGAATAATTACAAAAATAGCTTCCTTCAAATGAGGAGCAGCAGAATGGACTGCAATGAATCACAAAAATAGATTTTTTTGGCTTTTGAACATGCTTCAGCAAGAAAAGTGCAGCTGAATTTGATAAAAAACAGGCCCTTTCTCTGCTGACTTGCACAGTCAGGAGAAACTCTGCCTTTCAAATCAGGCAAATTTGAAAGGAAATCTTTGATGTCACTCACAGAACAATTCCCTGCATAGCTGAAGCAGTATAAACAAACAAATGCTTCTTCTTTATTTTGCTGTAGCTATATTTAGTTAATATTGAATTGATTATTTGAAATTTTAATGTAAGGATTTATAGTGGGGATGGTATTTTTATTCTTGCTCTGCAGAGATTCAACATTATTAATTAAACCAGATTCTGTACCAGCTGAAGCCAAGTAGATAGCAGATAATGTTTTCGATTTCTTTATGCTTAAAGTTTTACAATCAAATTTCTGGAATATGCAGAGTGATAACAATGTTCTTAAACAAAATAAATCAAACTACTGAATGATACAGATGGAAAGATACGTTAGTTATTATTTTTACCTAGGAAAGCAACTTCCAGAAGTTTGGTTTTGGTTGCCTTCTGTTTCTGGGCATTAGGTTTACCTTATTTCATGGAAGAGTGTTAAACTCCAGAAATCTTTCAGATGAAAGATTTCAACCAAGAGCTATCAGGAAGGGGTCTGTGTTCAGTTTTCAGTCTTTACTCAGCCTCCAGGCTATTTCTGATCTATTTATGTTTTTTCTAACTGCTCTGATAATCTTCAGCCACTATTTCCCATTTCTGATAATTAGAGGCCCCTCTTCTGGTGTTTGATTGCAAAGGAGCACAGCACAGACCATCACCTCTCCTCAAAGCACCAACCTCATCTTGGACACATGGACTCTGACTTCTGTGCTTCACCAACCCCAGCCACCTTCAGATGAGGATAACAAATGCCAGAATCAAAAGGCTGCTATGAGAATTATGTCCATCCCATTACAAAAAGTGTGTTTTTCAAATGAAGTTCATTATGAACAGAACACCAGAGGGTCATTGTCCTGGTTTACCTCATTTCCAACTTAGAAGTTCATCTCCACTTGGACACAGGGACCTCTGACACTTTGTACCTATGAAAAAAGTAGCATGGAAGAAGTGCAGATCTTTGACAGATATGTGTATGGTGTGCCAAGCACAGTAATGACAAGGTGAAAATCCTCTTTCAGAGAGAGGTCACCTTTAAGGACTGAAATGGAAACTGTGTGCTTCTGAATAGAAGAAGGATGCTGGTCCCTGTCAGTATCAGCCTACTATGTCACTGCTGTCACTGTGGGCAGTGAAACCTGCTGGCTTGGTTTCCACCATCACTAGCTTCCTCATCGCTGCTGGAAAACATGATGGAGAAATATTTTGTCTTAAATGTGAAGATGAGCCTTTCTGGCTCTTTTTGTTCTGCTGGATAAATCAGCTGAATACATTATTCCCCTACCAAAGCAAAGATGAGCCTTGTCCAAATCACTGAGAGACCCTGAGCCAGCCCTGATCATGGGTATCTCTAATAGGAACTAACAGATAGTTTATATGCTTTAGCCCCCTTTTTATAACAAATTTACTAAAATCTAAATTTTGGATCTCAGCCAAATGGATCCAGTCCTCCAAATGTATCATAAAAGTGAGTCTTTCACACATGGGTTTCTTTCTTATCCTCTAAAGACCATTGATTGCTCTTCCCACCACTCTGTTCCCAGTATGAGCACTATATTCCAGTTATCTCCTGCAGGAATCCAGACTTTCATACTCCATCTTTATATTAGCCCTTGGACTCTTTTGGTGGCAGAAATGCTCCCTGGTCAATAGCACAAACACACTGAAAGGCACAGGAATAAAGGAAAGCAACTAAGCTTCTGTGAAGTGGAATCAATTTGCAGCAGATTTATGCATTTCAACTGCATGCAGTGCTTACCTTGTATCCAGACCCAGTTAGAAAGAGTCATGATGGGAAGTCCCTTCTCTGAGGTCCAGGGGAGAAGTGCCACCCACAGTGGATCTTGGAGGACTTTGTCATATGCATTTCTAAATTAACCAGTCTTCAGCTATCAAACAAGAGCTCTGACAGACAGAAGAAGAGCACCGGGGGGAATTTTAGGCTTCACTTCCCCCAGACTGTTAATAAAATGCTGGCTCCCCATTGTCTCCCATTCTGCAGAGTTATTCAGGCTAAATCTACACACATATTTTCCTTCATTCACAATGCAAATCCTTAGAGTCCCCTTTTCAGCTGTTACCTAACTTTGGAGCTGGTTGAATACCCGTGACACCTAAGGTCCCATCAGCAAAGCTCCCTGGTTGCTTAAATTTTTGCCTCTGGGCCTGCCCAAATAAATTCAAGTCCTGACAGCACTGAATAACTCAATATTTCCTTCCTATAGGGATTCACAGATAAGGCCATCCTGTTCTAGTAGCTGTATCTGCTAACTGGGATCCCATAGGAATTTTGACAACACAGAGATAGCTGACAACCCTGTAGGAAGGGAATGGTGGGCTGGTATAAACTTCCACTGCTATAGTAAGGAAGAGGAGAAGAGATTGCATTCAGTTTTAATTCCCACTGTACAAAAAGGATGTGGACAGGCTGCAGAGGGTCCAGAGAAGAGCCACAGGGATGATCAGAGGATTGTAGCAGCTGCCATATGAAGAGAGGCTGAGAAAACTGGGTTTGTTCAGCCTTGAGAAGAGAAGGCTTAGGGGAGCCCTTATTACAGTGTTCCAGTACTTAAAGGGGGGCTACAAGGAAGATGGAGACTCCCTATTTACAAGGAGTCACATGGACAAGACATGGGGCAATGGGCACAAATTGCTCTTGGGGAGATTCCAATTAGACATGAGGTAAATTTTTCACCATGAGGACAGTCAGACATTGGAATGGTCTCCCAGGGGAAGTGGTGGATTCACACACTTTGGAAAGTTTTAAGTCTCAGCTCAATAGGGTGCTGAGACATCTCATATAAACTATAGTATTATCTACAAGGGTTGGGCCAGATGATCCTTGAAGTCCCTTCCAAACTGACATTCTATGATCCTACTTCCCAAGAGTTCTGGAAATTTCTTGTGGAGGCATCAGCAAATCCTAGTCTAAATACTGCAGAAGGATGATTTCACTTAGCCAGTGAATATTATGGGTTACAGCTGGGCCAGGCACCTAGGCAATCAATGCCTTGGACAGGCAGCACGTAGGAAGGGAGGTGCCCTCATCATTCAAAATTAAATGTGTGGGGTTTGCTGCTCTCTTGGCATTTTTTTCTGACCATCTCAGAGTTTCTGACTCTGCATAGCACCATTAATTATCTCTAATTAAGCACCTGCATGTCCACTTAGGCTGGCTTCTCATTTTACCTGGCATCATTGTACATAAGAACTAAGCACTGAAACACCAACACCAAGTTTCCTGCATGATTTGGCCTCCGCAAGTGATCTTTGCCTGGGGATCCCGTTTTCCATAAAAAAACCTGCAAAGCAGCAAATTAGCCCTTTGGATTTAATTATGCATACGCATTTGTAATGGGACCAGTTGCAGTGCCTCAGTCCTGTTGCACAGTGCACTTACTTGAAACTAAACTGAAGAAATGGCAACTGTAGGAAGACAAATCAGATAAGGGGATCCCAGATGCAATGAAGCTACAAGATTGTCACCTCACCTGGTCTAGTAATTAACAGCCACAACTCTTACAGTGCAGATTCTCTCTGTACTTACCTTCTGATGAAGGGTTACCATCAGGCTGTCATCCCTCTGCAAGTTGTCTTCTAAGGCTAAAGACCTGCAGGAGGAAGGTCTTACTTACTGTATGTTCACTAAGAGCCTCAAATCACCTGACTGCTTCCCTGGAGCTGTCTGTAGAATATGGGTGTGCACTGGGTATTCATGGTTTTAAGATGAAACAAGCCAGGACAAATTTCTGCACTGCTAGCTCTGCACTGTTGTACAAAAAAAAAATCAAATACATCATGGAAAACTTCTTTCTCATGCCCAAAGAAGTTCCAGGTCACAACCCTCATGCCACACGAAGTCCAGAAATGTATTACTCAGAGCAACAAGGGGCTCCATCTGTCTATTCACTCAACAAAAGATTTAAGTTGAACTGAACATGTGAGGCAAACCAGAAGTGTTCCCCATGGGTGCTGCGGAGTATTACAGAGAACTGGAGATGGTTTGTGTGTGTGACTAACACAGGCTTAGAAAATTAAATTTAGTTTAGTCCAAATTTGTGGAGCAAGATATTTTTCTTTCCTCATGCCAGCACCTTGCTGAGCACTCTCAGTCAAATGCAGTTTTGCCCATTCTGCTGTCAAACCCCCCTGGTCCTTCATGGTCTCTCCCACAACAGTTGGCTTTGCTTCTGTGTTTCAAAATATTCACTTACCTCCCACGTCCTTCTCCCTTCTGAAGGCCTGCAGGTGTTTTCATCTTCTCTGACAACATGCCAGGTTTTAATTCCTTGATCCCAGCAGTTGCCTTGGAGGTCTCCAAATGCACCAAGTGTCCTCCAGGCTCACTCAGCTCCTGTCTATGATTTTATAAATAGTAACTCAGCAGATAGCAAATAATGGAAAACTGGCATAGTTATGTGCTATTTATCTTCATTGGGTACAGTCAAGATTAAAGATTCATGACAAAGTACTGAAGAAACATTCTCAGGTGACACAAAAATATCACATTCAGAAGGGGATGTGTAATGGCACTTGGGAATGAAAAAAGTAGACCCTTCAGTCTGAAATGACAATGCTAGTGTTGACTTGAGGCTTTATTTTAAAAAGGTGAAATAGTCAAATTTTAGGAGTTTGATTTTATGCAGTATTGACAGCACAAAATGGAAACTCTTGAGCTGATCACAACCCTCTGAGCCCACACGATTAAAGTTTTTTGGCAAAAGGGAAGCATAGGACATGGGTAATAAAAATACCTGGTAATAACAATAACCTGATAGAAGTTGTTTAATGCAACAAGGTTTTACTACCTTATTCTGCATCATCTTTTATTTTACAGTGATATTTGTCTTGGGAAAAAAAAAAAAAAAAAAGTTCAAAATGAGTGCATAACATGACCTATGTCTCCAGTGAGTAGAAAACCCTGAGTAAGTATGTATATACTCAAAACCTATTTTCCATATGTCTAAGCATATATAAAAACTACATGACAAAGAAGAGTCAACACATATGTGTATGGAGTTTGAGTCAATGACAGCAACCCAAGAACAAAAAAGATGAAAGTGCCACTCTGCATACACCTATTAACTGTGAAAAACATGTCTTGTTTATACTTAGCAAACCTTCTAGAGGTGTGTATTTCAAGTAAAAGAGTACTCTACTGGATAAAATATACTCCTGCCTCTTTTTTCTTCTATTTGTCCTGTAAAGCCAGGACAGCAGTAAGATGAGTTATCTGCATCATCAACTTAAATACCTTTGGCCAAGACACTAGAACTAACACAGGAGATTTTTGAAGAGTACAAAATCTGTTCTCTGTTTACCTAAAACACATCCCTACAGTCATAAGTGTGGAATGAGATAATGCCATTCAGCAAAAAGACTGATCAAGAAGAGTCTGGCATTTCTCTTCTGGCATTAAAGCAGAGACAAAAAATGCACACACAATCCAACATCTAAATAATGGAAAAGACTTTCAGCAGTTAATTAAAGCATTGAGGTAATTATCTGCCAACATCCACCCATCACATACTGTCCTTCTTCCAAAGGTCCCTAAATATACAGAACAAAAATGTATTCTTTCCTCTTTCCCTCTCCCCCTTTTACCTTTTGCTGCAAAGACTGATTTTCTTCTGAAAAAAAAAAGCATCTATTTCACCATCTACTTTTAAATATTGATGAAATTAATGTTTTTTCCCATCATTTTACCAGAGCATAATAATTCTGATTGGTGACCACTCCACTGAGAATATGTGTGGGGTTTTTTTACCATTACTCAAATTAGTGTAATAATAATTTTTAAAAAAACAGCATCCATAGCCAGTGAAACCTGTGTTTCTTCATCAACATGAGCAGCAAACACAAACACAGCAAGGACTTACTGGCTTGCAGGAAATTCCAGCTGAAACAGTGATAACTGCTGCTGCTGCCGCCCTTGGTGGCCCTTAAAATAGGACAAATACACATAAATGCATATGTAGAAGTGTGCACAGCAGCACAAAAGAAGTGGAGGGAGACAGGTGATTTTGTGAAGTGATGGCTTTCACTTCAGAGAATTATTTGAATATGGGAGAGCTCTGTATGTATAGAAGCCCTAAAAGAATATTTATCTGAAAACAGCCACCCTGACAAAATGGACATTGTCTTGGAGTTGGGGCCTCATTTGGTAAGCTGCCTGGATTCTGTTCTCTCAAGGAGAGACCCTCATTTGAGTAAGCACCCTGATGAACAGGGCTCTGGTCTGACAAGAGCAGCCCCCCCCTCAGTGGCCATCCTGGTAAGCAGAACACTGTCCCTGCAAGGGGAGCCCCTCTTTGATGGCCACCCTGACAGGCAGGACACTGTCTTAATTGATAAGGGACAGGGGCAGTGACATCTTGTGTGTGCCCCATCTAAGGCCGCTGGAGGGGCCCAAGTGAACACCTGCCTGCACAAGATATGCCAACATCTCCCTCCCAAAAAAGGTGGGGTCAGGTGGCATAAAAGAGGCACACAAAATTCTGGATGTTAGCCCACCATCCAAGGACCACAACTACCTACCAAGATCCTTGCTGGATCCAAGGGTGATGATATCTTTTCTATCTCTTTTTTTATCTCTCTCTCTGTTTCTAACCCTATTTTGGCACATAGGGGTAACATAGTTTCTAACTTTAAGTGTTACTACCCTTTGCTTTGTTAAGTTTTATCAGTTGTAACATGTTTTGACAATTTCCTTAAGTTTTGCTAAATTGTAGTCCATTGCTTTGAAAGTACCATCTTGCTAAATTCTTCTGTTTGTAATTAATTTCTTTGAAGTACTATCATTTCTAATTCTTCTAGCTGTAATCTCACATGCTTTATAATCTTACACACTTTTAAGTAAAGTTGTGTTTTTATACAAACCTCCTGGGTAATAATCTTACTCCTGGAATACCACACAGAGAAGTCCCAAACTTAATCTTGCTGAAGGGGTGGTTAAAAGAGTTTAACTAAAGAAGGAGGGTTGGGCCCAGCCATCCTTAGGCTCCTCTCTGAAGGAGGTCAGAAAGCCAAGGGTGCAGTCCTAATCTCCTTGGTCTGACCCCCACTTCTGGGGAAATCTACCTGTGCCCACTCTGTGGGAGGTAAAGCCATGCTCACTTTTAAAATATGGCACCTTGTGGGTTGTGACACTAAAGCTGAAGGCAGTGCTGGCTGGAGGGATGAGACGAGTAGGGTCCTTCTGAAGCAAGTTCACTGCAGACATAAGAAACCACTATCTGAGACCAAGGCAAAATGAAGGTTAAAACAGCAGGACAGAGACAAGCAGAGCACACACATGCTGTCCTCAAACTGGCTCCCTGCATTCTCCTGCTAAACTCATGCCAGTACTAGAAAGAGGGCAAAACCTGCTCCCAGGGAGCTGGGAGAAAACCACTGCCCTTTGAGACTGCAGAGATAAGCAGTGTATGGAGGGGAAAAAAGTCCAGTTATCTTTTTCCAGTTCAAGGAATACCCATGAGCTCTCCTCAACGGTGATCTAAAGATAATTTATTCTGCATTACACTTCTATTAAGCATTGGTGCCCTAATTAAAATGATACACAGTCTTCTTTAATATTTTTTCTGTGTTACGCCAGCTGGTGTTGGCAAATGGGATGAAGGAGGGGTTTTAATGCCCTTTTACAAGTCTGAAGTACTGACTGAAGTCCAAAGCCTAAGGAAATTCAAGATCACAATAAAATCAGTAACACATATAAAAGAATCTAGATGAAAAA
The DNA here is from genome assembly GCA_038090715.1 of Florisuga fusca. Lineage (NCBI taxonomy): Eukaryota > Metazoa > Chordata > Aves > Apodiformes > Trochilidae > Florisuga > Florisuga fusca. The sequence continues at coordinate 4,307,125 of JAAWXA010000009.1, forward strand.
GCAAATAAATAGTTACACAAAAATATGAGACTAAAACAGAAAAGTTGGGAAGAGGAATGTGAAGTTTAAGATCACTGCACAGGTCAGTTTGTATTGTGTCCCAGGTACAATGCTCAGATGGAGCCCTGTGAACATCTTGCTCTGTCTACAAGGAGCAGCAAAAGCTCTGCTGGCACCCTGCAGTCAGCAACTATATCTATTTTAGGGCTCAGTGCAAACAGACTTCATGAAGGAGTGACAAGAAAGGGAGCAAGAATAAAGGCTATCACCTCTAAAACCAACATGCATTGTAGAGGGGGAGTTACTGCAGTAACAACACAGGCAATACAAATCCCAACAGAAGTCCTGTCTGTTCTTCTTACAAGTGCCCATTAACCTGATTCTCTGCTCCACCTCCTCCTTACCCAGGCAGTGTTGAGTAATAATCTGGTAGCTGTGGATCACAGAAGATCCTCACAGAGAATTTACCATGCAGAAGAGACGCCTGCTGATAGTGCATAGGTTCATAGGGGATTGTCCCTTTTTCCTACAGGGAGCTCCACTGAAGCAACAAAGTCAATGGGATGACACTGGGGATGATGTAGTTTACATTTAAGAAACCAGCAGTGACTGTCATTGCCAAAATTGCTCAGGAAAATTCAGTGTAAACAGGGTCATTCCCAGTAATAAAGCAGATGTGTTGCAGCCCTGAACTGTGGTGAATGGCATCTAGAGGTATCTTTATTAAGAACTTGTGCTGAGTGACCGTATTCAGGAAAGAGCTTTAAGATTTTTGGTGATGCAAATAAGCAGAAGCAAGAGGAGCTGTGGAATGAGTAGTATTTTATGCTGTAAATCATAATCACCTTCTGTCTATTATAGACACATTTTAGTGTTTGTTACCAAGAGAACATTAAAAAAGTGGTATCTAATTCAGTCACAGGGCAGTGACTTCTTTTGCTACAGGACTCAGTTTGAATCACAAAGAGCTTAGAGTGTAAACTATCATAGGCAGTCTGTGCTGTTGTCCATACATTTTTAGGAAGCACCATTTCCATCAGCTTTCTGGGCCATACAGGAGAATTTTTCAGGTCACTCATTAAATAAGAGGAAGCCTTCCACTTCTCTTACATGTACACAAAAGGGCAATAAATTACAAGTGCATGTCAGAGTTCAAACTCTTGTTTAAAGCGGCTTCATCCTAACTCTGAAAAACCCTATGTCCTAAATATTTCTGAGGACTGCCAAGTGATGGCATCTCTGTCAGAAGTGAGCAGGTGCCATGCACCCATGAGTCCCTGCGATGGAGCTGTGGCAGTTACTGATCCTGCAGAACCAGACATGCACAAGGACATCTCTATGTGACAGCGCCCGGCTCTCCCAGCTGCATTAAAGAGAGCCAGCAGGATGTCTCTGAGTTGGTTTAGTTCATAACAAATAATTGCATTCCCAGAACAGGGATGTGGTTGTATGGGTAGAGTGTCTGTGCATTAATCTGTCCTCTCCATTGCTCTGGGGTGTGGAGACCATTCCCTAGTTCAGTAGCACTAAATAAAATGTTCTAGAGCTCATCACCACTTCTCAGTCCTGCCAGGAACCTGCATTAGCCACTGGCTCTGGCAAACACTGCAGTTTTCCCATCTCAGGGAAGAGAGTGCTGCCAGGGGGGTTTGAAGTCTGTGTGGTTTCTACAGTTATTGGATTGTGTCATGAATAGGTCTGCACTTATTGTCAGACTTGTGATGCTTCCAGCCTCTCTGTGAACACAAGGCTTTTTTATTGCCTTTCCAAAAAGTAGAGCTGCAAAGCGAGGAAATCACTGGCAAAGCTTCCATAAGTGCTTCTAGTCCTGGGGAAATCAGAGCAATAAGCCTAATAAAGACATTTCACAAAACCTTACTAGAAAGTTTATTGCAGTAATTGTGCACTACCAGGGTTACTCACAGTAATTTGACCCTGCTATAAGCCATCTCAATAGGATACTGTGGATTTTCTGCTGGCAGTCATCATCTGATACAAGGTTCAGCCATTCCCACTTGCCACACTGCTCTGGAGGTGAGGAGCAGACACAGCAGAGAGGAGGTGGACAGTAACAATGCAAAAGTCTTAGGGAAAGTAGACAGGGAGCTGCATTTTTTAATTTCTCTGCTACAGTAATACAGTGATAAAACACAATAATATAAATTTGCATTACTGTCAGTGGGCAAACTCTATATGCCATGTCTGCTGGCAAGACATCAAATCCTCTAAATAGGAGAAACTGACAAAGAGGTTCTGGAGCTGCATGTGGGCAGAATGGACAAGCTACAAACTGGCAGCAGCTTTACCTGGCACCCCCCCTTCAAAGGGGATGCTGCCAGTTCTGCAGCTCAAGATCAGCATGGGGGGAAGATACTCTGGTGAAGCAACAACATGTCTAGCCAACAGCACACAAGATGAGGAGAAGAGATTGAAGAAGCATGGAAATTCTATACATATAAAATGTTAGTGAAACACTGTTTCCTTTTGCAGAAAAGGAAAAAAACCCCAAACTGAGACCTTGGAGAATTACATTAATTCCCCTTCTGCTGTATGTTACAGCAGAATCAACTTACTAGTAGAGTACAAGTCACTAAGGTTTTTTACATTACTGTAATTTCTTCTTGTTAATGGCATTGCTTTTTTGGTAACTTTCCTATTAAAGTTGATTGTTATAAGTTGTCCTTCTCATGTGGAAAAAAGACAGTCAAATATGTAAGGCAAGAGGGTTACAGTGCCTCTAATTAAACACATGCTTAAAGCACTGTGATGGATGGCTGAAGTGTTAAGCAATATATTTGGGACTGAGCCTTGAGAACAGGAATCCTTTCCATTCATCCCTAGGGGCCACTTTGCCACAAATTTCTGTGACAGTGTTTGCAATGCCGTTCAAACTTGTCAGCAGCAAGAGGTGCCAAGGTTGAGATCATAAAACTGGTTCATTCTGAGGTCGTCAGGAAATGAACAGGTCCTTAAGAAACCAATGTTACCAGCATCAAAAGACTTCAGTTAACAGGTATGATAAAAAGGAAAATTTAGCTTCTTTTTTCCTCAGCATGGAGTAATCCTGTGGGAACTCTTTTCTAAAACAGGCAGGTAGATGTGAAGTCTATGGTGGATGCTGTAAAATTTTTTGCCCCCTGTAAAGGTGTATGGTGCTGATGCTCCCAAAGTGGAAGAGGCTGATGCAGAAATCAGGACCTGACAGCTGAGGTCATCTTGTGGTTTTATTACCCTCCCAGCTTGCTAGTACTGCATGCAGCCCTGCTGTATGTGCCACTTCCACCTCCAGATATGGGGAAAGATGGATGTAATCAGGAAGTCTGATGGAAGAGCCATCAAAGATTGGCAGCAGTGCCCACCATGACCAGCTTGGGGACCTTCCTGCTGGGCAGCCAGGCTGAGAACAACAACTCAAAGAGGCTCCAGTGTCTGCTAAACCCTCAGACCTTTTGCCATTCATTGTTCAAGCAGGACAGTACAGCACAGGCTAATGGACTGGACTGCTCTTGTAACAGGATGATTTTGCTGTACCACATTCTTAATGCTGAACTTATTTGTAAACTCTGGGTTGGTGCCTGGTATATAGCAACTGTTTGCACATACATAAGCATGCAACTCACTAAAAATAGGTACAGAATTTTATCAACACTATCACAGTGCAGACAAGACCCTTATTTGGCAGCACTTGGAACTGCTCTCCTGCCAATTTCAGCAGCCAGGGCAGGGAGGTGGTGTCGACTCTGTACTGCTGACCTCCACACATGGTTACAAGTGCCCTTCCAACCTGCCTAATGATGAGAACTTAATTTGGAATACGCAGAGGAAAAAAAAGCCACTGAATGTGATTGTGCCATTGCAATGAGCCTAATTAGCTAATAAAGGTCAGTCTCATTAGAAGCTCTTCAGGGATGGATCCACTGAAAAAAATTAAACAGCAAAAGAATTTTAACAAGCTGTCCTCCCTCGCCTGTGCCAGGCACTTCAAGGACTCAATGAGGAACCATATTTCTTGAAAAAGTGATGAAGGAAGGTGTTTATACACAGACATTCTGTGACAATAAAAATGCATTTCTTAACTGTCAGAAGATCATTCAACATCATGCAGAGGGGCTCTGCTTACTCTCTGCCCCGGGTCTACAAAGCAAGCTTGTGTCTCTGAACCACAGCTCTCATTTGTACCTCTACTCCCCTGTACCCACATTCCCACCTTCCTCCCTGTATGAGTCTGTTGAACTCCTACCCAGCATCCTGGTGTGCCATTTCCTTTGGTTTCAGCACATTCTGTCTCCTTTCAGCTACAGGTTACTAGAAGTTGTTCTTTAGTCACAGGTCTGCCATCCTACCACTGGGATGACACCATTCACACATTCATTCACTCCAGTAAAGACCACTTCATGACTTACATCTACCTCCTCAAGAAAACATACCTCCAAAAATCATAATGTGTAGTAGCAAAAAAAAAAAAGTGCAACTAAATTACAGCAAATATTTTTTCAAAACGTAGAACGGATCTGTGCCATGGTTTCTGCTTAGATCACTGCAGATAATGAAATGCTTCTAGTTTTTTCCCTGCTATGAAATGGCTTAGATCAAAACTGTAGGTAGGTAGGATTTCTTCCCATGTTACTAAAGCTTTCTGCAGTAAAAAGGTATAGGGAACAGGTCAGGCCATTTTGGAAGCTGAAAGCTTAACTGTGAGAGAGCTGACAGCTCTCTGGCTTGCACTGGAGAAAAAAACAAAATAACAAGAAAACAAAAACCAAAAACCAAAAAACCCCAAACCTGCAATTGTGAAATAAGATAAAATTGTTGTTTGTTTGTTTTTTTTCTATTCCCAGGCCAGAAGAATCCAGCAGCAGCACTCCTGAAGCTACAGAACACTCTACTTCCAGATGTCCTCTTGTCTTCTGTGATCCTTTTGTCACAGCAGATCCCAGAAACATGGGTGAGAGATAATGGGAAGACAGTTCTTGCTTTGGACCCAGAATTTGCACTGGTGTTAATGAAGACTCATAGCACCTCAGACACTTTGATATCCATATCTTTCTCATGAGACATGAAGGTATTTTTAGCTGAGCCACACTGACAAACCTCTGCAGGCAGAGCTTTATAACTCATCTTCTCTAAGACCAGAGAAACTTGACCTCCTCCTCAAAGAGACGACAATCTCTTCGGGGCTGGGCTAATGCAGACACCAATTTTCTATGTTGATAGTCACAGGTACAGACTTACCTGTCTGTCTCACAGACATCTACTGCAGGCCCCTAGAGGAGGTACAGACATCTCTCACATAGCAGAGTACTATAGGAAAGGTGTGAGTTCAGGGGATCCTCACTTCCACTGGGGACCAGAGTAAAATAGAATAGACTTTGCTTCAAGGGGCTGTTGTCCCTCCTATGGCTAGATCTGCTTCAGCATAAATGTCTGGAAGAAGAGATGACTGGTCCAAGAGATCTATATGTAATAGATGTATAGGTGCTACCCAGACAAGGAAAAGAGGAGTGACCTTTAACAATGACATAGATTGACTCTTACCATCAGACTTGCAATGCTCAGCAAACCCTGGGGATTGTGTCACTTTTTGTATTTTTCTGCTGGACACCTTCCCCATGGGATGGAGCTGGTGGTGGCTGCAGCATCTTTCACTCCCCTTCAGGTCTTCTGCAGACGAGGAAAAGAAAGAAATTGTAAAAACCTCCTGAGGACCCCTTAAATGCTGCTGTCTGTAACAGGATGCATGTGGGGGTGTTTGTTCCCCTACTGTGAAAAGAAGAAAAATGTTTTGAATTTGTTGGTTCTTTTGTAACCAAAAAAAAAGTCAAGAAAACATATTCAAGTTGATCTTTCTTGGGTACCCAACTTTTTAAAAAATTCCCTGCAATCTTTTACCTGAAGTGAAGAATAATGGAGGACTCAGGGGATGACCAAGCAAAAAAATGAAGCAAATCCCCTATATTCAGATTTTTAACCTATTTCCTGTCAAAATGCTTTGATTTTTCTTTTAAATCTCTTCTTGAAATAAATTTGAAAGCCATGTAAATATTCACCTTAATATAGTCAAATTTTATAGAAAATTATTTGGAGTAATCTTGACCAGTTCTTTTCACAACCACACAGCCCTTTCTGACTGATGCTCTGCCTTAGTGCTACAGTACTAAGTTTCTGCTCTCATGGGGCATGCAAAGGTAATGTTTGGGAAGACTTGGGCTGTTATGTTTGTTTCTGAAGACAGTTTAAGGGGCTTTGAGACCCTGGAGTGGCTCCTTCCCTCCCTGTTAAGTAATAGCTCTTCAGGGAGACTGGTTTTCCCACCTTGTTTTCATAAGAAATATTTGCTTTTTTCTGGTAAAATTCAGCTTTGGCCAGAAGTGGGTCTTTATTCAGTGTTTCAGTGCCCCTTCCCTGTCTCTGCTTTCTTTGTGGTTTTTGGACCACCACGTTTCTGGATTGAGCAGCACTGCCAGCAGGCAATAAGCAGGGAGCTGCTCCACCCAGTGGGTGCAAGCAGAAGGTACCACAGAAGCATCCTTAGCTGAAAAGCAGGAAAAAAAAACAAACCTAAAAGCCAACCCACAAAAGTGAAGGGGTTTGAGTGAAGGATGTATAACCCCTTCCCTCAGGAGCGCAGGGGGAGGAGATCACATCCCGTCACATCCCATCTTCCAGCTACTCCAAGGGGTGTGGTGCAGCTGGGAAATCTGGTCTGAACCCACAGAATTGTTGTACCCACTACAGTTTGTTACCTGTAGTGTTGAAACTGGATGCTGGTTTCTTGCCTTGAGCCTGCCTACAAAGGTTGTCCAGTCAAGGGAAGCCAGAGTCCTCAGGCTGACACCAGTGGGTCAAGAGCCCGGGCTGGCTGGCTGGCCCACCTGGGAGCCCTGGCAAGGGAGGGATGGAGCCTCCACAGCCAAGGGCAGGTGGGGCTCATTACACCCAAAATAGCACAGTGCAAATGCTTTTGTGTTAGTGTGACCACGTGAAACCCGGCTGAGAATAAAACCAATCCTTACTTTTAGTAGACCGGTATATCAAAGCCCATGTGTTGAATACACATCCCCACAAAGCATAACCAGAATATACTGATAGAGGGAAAAAATGCTTCTGCCCGTGCCCTGCCCTTCCCTTTTATGCACACAGCCAGCTGTAGGCTTTTGCACCAGTCAATACAAGTGACTCTGCAGATGGATGATGTTAAGTCCAGGCAGCAGCACTTGTACTCTGCTGACTCACCCAGGCAGGCAGGCCAGGTCAGCCTCATTAATGTCATTCCTGAAATGACAACAGACAAGATCCTTGGTGGCATGATAACAACTCTAAGGAGGGACAAGGCCGGAGGGCATTCAGCTTAGAGAAATAAAGTTGAAACTAAGTACTGCATTATTTTAGGAGGCAGTAAATTCAAAGAACACACCACTGAACACTAGAGGCTAGTGAAGAACAAGCGTAAAGTTGGATTTTTGCTTTCTGCAATGGGATAAACATAAGGGATTTTGAAAAAAACATTTGTTGTGACACAAGCAGCCCTGGATGGATAGAGAACACTTCTGTGATCTTCACAAAACCCCACCAGTTAAGACTTGACCCTCAACTTTGCTTTGCAGGAAGCTAGAATGACTCAGGGATACCCCATGCCAAAACAGCTCTTATTTCATTATATAATACTCATATTTTTAGGCAAGAGTCTTCAATATTCCTCTGTTTCCCACAGAAATAGAGTAGAGCAAAGTGCTGTTACTATTATTATTTGGTAGCTTTATACTGGAACAGCTGCAAGGCCATCAGATATGGTCATCTGAATTGTACAAGGTGATGCACAGATTTATAATTGATGGAGTCCCCCCAGAATCATCCCTAGCCCCTTACATCAAACGAGCAGAGCCAGCACTTTCAGCAGGTCATTCAGGTCAGGGTGTAACAAAGCATGCCAGGCACTATTCTGTGCTTGCCAGAAACTGGTATCAGAGCTCTTTGATGCCTTCCTCCCTCAGGTTTGGATGCATGGAGAGCCTGTCAACATCAGGCGCTCTGATGTTGCTCTGCTCACACAGGTGCTCCCACTCATCACTCTCATAATCTTTTCTGTCTCCCCAAGGCTGCTGGGAACATGTTGAATGTAACACTGGGGGAGTTCTGGAACCTGGGATTAGGCTTCAAAGGAAGACAGACTTCTCATCTCTGACAAGATTTGGTCCAGGGAGGGAAGGTAAGAAGCAAGGAGAACTGAACCCTAGTGTGCCTTCAGTACAGCATTAACAAGTTTTTTTAAGCAGAAGTCACCTCTTCACATTCACATCAAGTTTGGACAGTGCTTTCAGCCTAGGCTAGCTGGCATCTTGTGGACCCCATGGTCAAGATAACGACTGGTCCTGCATAATCAGTGATCTACCTTTGGCAATGAAGATGCACCTGAAACCCATTATTTCAGCCTTACAGCACTAGACTTTGTGAAACTGATCCACAGCTACTGCCTAGATGCATAAAATGGTTGTAGGAAGGTGTAGAGCTTCCCAATTGCAATTGCACACACACACACACACATACACACACACAGGTTTCTCTGCTCTGTAATGCTGCACAGTGCTGGGCATACACTGGCTGCAAAGTACTTGTGGGACCAATGAGCCTGTCCAGCCTGGCTTCAAATGCTGAGAACTCTGTGAGGCAAAGAACCAGGATCTGCCAGAGGGGGCCAAAGAGGTTATTCTGATCTAGAGGATAAGCCCAGAAGGAAGATAAGATTCTGTATGTCAAGCTGTCCCCATGAATGTCAATTTGATCTCTGAACCAGCCTTGCTGACCAGATCATCTTTGGCTTCCTGACAGCCTCTGTGGTTCCTTGTGGTGCAGCTGATGGGCTCTGCAAGAAGAGCAGCTAGGGAACCTGAAATAATTTCTACTAACTGACCATTGGTCTTTGTCCTTAGAGAGACCTTCAGTGTTTAACTAGACTGCATCCACCCTGCTGGGCTGCAGCATTTGCAAACATTACATAGGATAAAGAACAACCTCATGTCACCATGGCACTACTGATGACACAAATTGCTGCAGATGTCAGGAGCAGGACTCTGCATGAATTGCTACTGTTCTTGCCTCTTTCTCACCACAACATGCAGGACTTCAGGGACTTCCACTTGGTCACTAGGCATTGGGTGCAACAATTGGATTCTCGAAACATGTCTTAAAAGCAGAAAGAAAATGAGAAGGAAAGAAGCAAGTCAATCAGAGAGACAACTATCTTGGCACACTACCTCTTGGTATTCACTCACCTTCACTTTGAAGGTAAAGTGGAGCCAGTTTTTGGTGGTACCCCCAGCTTTCCTGACCTGCAGTTCCTTTTAACAGAAGCAAGACAGATGAAAGAGAATTATGAGTTCCAAGCAGCAGGAAAATACAGTTTTGTCTCTGATGCTTGTTGCTGAGAAGACTAGAGTGTACTGCATACAACCCCATTACCACATCCTGCATCTGGACTTTACTCCACTTGCCCTGGGGGAGCTGCTGGGGGCAGACTGCTCTTCAGCCAGATCTATAAAGACAGATTTTTCACCATGAATCAAGCAGCTTTTTCTCTATCAGCTCATTCAGCAGACTACAGCTGAGTGCTCCAGCTCTGAGCCTGCCCTAGGAAAAGGGCTGAAAGAATTTGGTAGCAATGGCAATAGACATACACAGGATGAAGAATGGGCTGACATTCAGGACTTTTTTTGGGGCACAGACCTACAGAAGATACACTGCCTCCTGTTGCCCTTTCTTCTTAATTAATGTGCTTTGTATAGATGCAAAGTGATGGTTGCAGGCAGCAGTAGCACTTGGGTGCTTCTTGGTTCCAGTGAGCTGTCAGATGCCCTAAGAAGTTCCTACATGTGGCAAAAAACTCTAAGCAAACCAAGTTTCCAGCTGTTGATATACAGACAATACATTCATGCGTTATTTTCATGCTTACATAACTTTACTAGAAGCATCAAAACACAGAAGGCATTTTTCTTTTAGCTGAGGAACACTTGCAGCAGCAGAGTTACAGATGATGCTTATAGGTTAAACTGGCCCCACTGCTACCTTAAGCCCAGCTGAACAACTGAAAACATCATCCCAAGAAACACTAAGGCACAGCCAGGGTATGTTCTACATCTGCTGCTGCTTTAAGATTAGCAACCACATCCATTAGTCCAAAACAGTGGATATAAAAAGCAGGAACTGCACATTTCTTATCACTTGACAGCTGATTCCACCTGCTGCGAAGCAGCTCTGCTGTCTACAGACTTGATTCAGCACAGCGGGAGGAAAATGGCCTATGACAGCCACACTATATCTCTAAAATGCTTTACAGCCATAAAAAGGTAGGAGGAGAAACAGGGATAGAGCAGAGATGCCACTTACAAAAAATTAAAGGAGCATTCTTGAGAAGAGAGTGGGTTTTGCAAGAAAGCCAGGATGTGCAATTCTTTTCATCTCCAGCCTGCATCTGTGGGAGACATGAAGCAAGAAGAGAACAGGGAAAGCATTTCCCTATTGCAGTAAGTGCATTCCAGGCTTGCTTTGAGCAAGGAACTTCTGTCAAACTAGAAGCAAGCTTTATCGTGACAGCTATGTAATGTTAATAGCATTTAGTAGCTGACAACCACAGTTACCCCTCAGAGACACAGCTGCAAACCCAAAGATAAATAAGCCTTCGACTTCTTAGAGAAACAAATTATGACTTTCAGGCTTGACATTATGTGTGGACAGATAGATGAAAACCTGCAACAGTAAGCAATGAAGCAATGGGATCTTTTTTTTTTTTTTAATTTTTATTTTTATTATTATTATTTTATTTCCCTCAGCACTCAGGCTCTCAAAGGGGAACAAATAACCCGGGCTTCAATGCAGCTCCCCAGATCGTGGGAGATGGTTGGGAAGCGCTCCCATGTGCCACCAGCACATCCCCGAGCTCTGTCTTTCGCCCTTTGGGGTTAATGGGCATTGATTATCTCCACAAATGAGAGGAAAAGTGCAGGGAGGAGGCAGCCACAGGTAACGGAGCGACGGCCCCTGCGCTGCTCTGCCCCGCGGCCCCTGTCACCACCTCTCGTCCCGGCTCTGCCCGGCCGACCTCGGGAGGGGGGAATGCCTCGGGGTGGGATGTGCTCCCAGCACCCATTTCCAGCCTCTGGTGGGGATTATTTGGGCTTTCCCGCCGGCCGGGCCCCTCCAGAACCACCACCCCT
>JAAWXA010000009.1:4318340-4364539 GCA_038090715.1 Florisuga fusca
CCCCGCCCCCCCCACCACCTCCGTCAGGGAGGGCTCCCGGGCCTGCGCGCAGCTGCCGTTGGCGGCAGCACCAGGAGAGGGCGCGCGGCCCCCACAGAGCGGGCCCGGGCCGGGATGGAACGGAACCGAGCGGGCCCCATCCCGGGTGGAGAGCGGGAAACGCTCATCCCAGGGGGCCGGACGGAGGAAACCTTGGCCTGAGATGGTGCACAGGGCTGGCCTGGGGCAGCTGGGTGAGGACAGCGACACAGGAGGTGACAGGCAGCGAGGGCGGAGCAGCTCAGCTCCTCACATCACCGGGTGACGCCGTGCTGCCTGACCCTGGATCTTGTGGCTTTGCTCTCTCTGAGGCAAAGCACCTTCCAGCCCACCCTGCAGATAGAAGTGAGCAAACTGACCGCAACATCTCCCCGGTCTTGGCACCAGTGTAGGGGCCTCCCTTTTCTCTCACTTCATGGGAGAGCAAAAAAAATCCCCCTGGCTGATTTCTCCTCTGCAGCTAAGCAGCCCCACCAGGCCTCTCCATGCTGCTCAGCCGAGGTGATCTCTGGAAGAGGAACCCCTCCATCTGCCTCCAAAGGGCTGTCATGCACAGGGGGGAAAAGGCTGCTCACCTAATCCAGTGAGGAGTCATCTTCCCGGTGCGGCACTGTGTGTAGTTCACTGGTAAGTTCACATGCAGATACAGACACAGAATTTCTATTACTTGTTACAGGCAAGAGGAGAGAGTGCCTTGCAAGGCCAGCTAGAAAAACCTTCAGAGGTGCCTACAACCTCAGGGAAGCTGGACTGGCAACAAGTGAAATAGCAAGATCAGTAGATCTGTTCTGGTCAAACTGTGGGACAAGAGGCAATGGGCCTAAGTTGCTCCTGGGGAGTTTCCAATTGAACACGAGAGGAAAATTTTTCACTGTGAAGACAGTCAGACATTGGATTGGTCTCCCAGGGGAAGTGGTGGATTCCCCCACTTCGGAAAGTTTTAAGTCTCAGCTCAATGGTGTTCTGAGGCATCTCACATAAACAATAATATTAGGAGGCTTGGATCAGATAATTCTTGAGGTCCCTTCCAACCTAACATTCTATGTTTCTACAAAATGTACTTATACAGAAGACCCATAGATAGACCTGGGCTGATTTCTTGTGGTCAGGATCAAAGATCCCATGTTCAGTGGACTTCAGCTGGAAGAAAGACTCATAGCCACCTCTCCAACTCAGAACAAGCACTTAGAGAAAAATTATCATTTCTAACAAAGTTTCTACCTCCTCCTAAACCCCAGATATGCAAAAATTGCTGGGAAAGGTCAAGGATTTCTCAGGTGTTATATTCTTCACAATGGAAATTTTTTCATGGTCAGAAAAACACACTAAAGACAAGGCTTGTGTTTCATGGCTCCTACCCACCTACCCCTTCATCATTACAAAAGTTGGTGTTCTCATCTATGTCTGATCCCTCCTACTCCATCAGCTCAGCTGCAAGGCAGGCCACAATCTGCTCTTCTAGTTCCTGTCTTCCACTGAAGGCACACAATGTCACAATCTGACAGCCTTGCAAGCTGCCAAAATCCTACCCGATGTGAACTGGCACATCCTGATCTCAGTACAGATCTTCCTATTAGCTTCAGCCAGCATGGATCAGAAACTCTCTGCTCTGAAGGTTCATTCCAAGTCAAGGGGCTTTTGCTCCCATTTGAGGGGCAAAAAAAAGGCTAGTGAAGGGACTCCAGGACAAGTTCGATGAGGAAGGGCTTAGGGAGCTGGGGGTGTTCAGTCTGGAGAAGAGGAGGCTCAGGGGAGACCTCATCACTCTCTACAACTCCCTGAAAGGAGGTTGGAGCCAGGGGTGGGTCGGTCTCTTCTCCCAGGCAGCCATCAGTAAGACAAGAGGGCATGGGCTTAAGCACTGCTAGGGGAGGGTTAGGTTAGATATTAGGAAGAAATTCTTTCCAGAGAGGGTGATCAGGCATTGGAATGGGCTGCCCAGGGAGGTGGAGGGTTCTCCATCCCTGGAGGTTTTTAAGAAGAGACTGAATGTGGCACTCAGAGCCATGGCCAGGGAACCATGGTGGTAGTGGATCAAGGGTTGGACTTGATCTCAGAGGTCCTTTCCAACCCAGGTGATTCTGTGACCAAGCTCCCAGCATTGCAAGGCCGTTTCCAGAATAGGTCACTTGATAAGTACAGTGACTAGAGAGTTAAAGAGAAGCAGCCTTGTGGCACTCAGAAAACTTTTCAGACCAGGCAATTTCCAAGAGCATTGACTACATCTCAAGAAATCATGGCAGTGACTGGGGAAGTGGTTAGATCCAAATTATTATTTGAGGCCCAGGGGAATAAAAGACTCCCGAAGCCAAGTTCCCAGCTCTGTCTGGCCAAAAGCTTGCTGTTCTCTTCTGCCTCCTTAAAAATATAGAGGAAAGCTGCCACACACAAACATTTTAATCATTGTCATTCAATACCCAGAATACCTGACACAGCAAGAAGAAACCTCTCCACGGAGACCATGCAGTCCTGAAATATGTTTTGGAAACAGCTGTCAGGCCTCATGAATAAAAAGTGAATTACAAAGTCCATTAGATTATCACTGTGTCAGCTACTACCCTAGTAAGGATTTCTGGCTTTATCACCAACATCAGATACATAAAAGATCTGATTAGGCTTACCTCATCCTTGGGGAATACAGCAGAATTAGTCTCTGTAAGGAAGTGCAAATGCTTTGTTTTACCCAGCCAAGAGAGATCTGTGATGGATTTATCATCTGCAAGGTCCTAAGTATAGAAGTACCAAAGAGCTGAGCTGGGCTGGTGCTCTTCTGCTCATGTCCTGAGCTTTACACCATTAATGCAAGCCCAAAGGGAAAACAGTTCCTTGCTGATCAAGTGGCATTTGACTTAATTATAATGCTCCTTTACCTACATGGTTTCAGTAACATCCTTTTTTCCTGTCACCTGGCCATGTCCATCCCTGCTTTCCCTGCCTCTGCCAGGGAGTTCAATGAAACAACTATGGATAAAAAGCAATCTAAATGACAATTACCAGGCTAGAAATCCCACCCCTGAGCCAATGCATATTTTAATCTAAATGAAAGAGATCTAACAAGAAAAGCTGTGAGAAGATACAAATTAAGCTAATAGCCTGGTAGTTAGGATGTTTCCCTGGGAGATGTGGCATCAAAACCCTCTAGAGAAAGGAGGCTTCACTGAGTCTCTCAGCATCCTGAACAAATTCTGTACCCACTGGGCTGTTGGGTAGAAGGGATGTAATACTGACACTTTCACACTCTGTTTCCACATCCCTCATTGTCTTCTTGCTGGAAACCATTAGAGGTCTTGGAAGCAGCCACCAAGTATGTGGACAAGACAGACCCAGTGCATACAAGGCCCTGCTTATCCTACTTATCAAGGGCCTTGGATCAAGCTTTCTCCCCAAATGTTCTCTCTGAATATAAGCGCTTATGAGGAGTGGATGAATGATTAAAGGAGGGGAAATAAAAGGTGGAAATAAGATGCAGTCTTTCACAACAGAGGGAGTTCACTGGAGCAGTATCAGAGGGATTGGTGTCAAAGGCTGTGTGTTTGGTGGACTCAGTAAATTTCCTCAAAATTAGTAGGTAATAAATGTGACAAACTTTCTGGTGGCATGGGGATATTCTGAGTCAAAACAGAAGGGTGATCTGTGAAGAGGTGCAAAACAACCATATGCTATCAAGTGACAAGGTGAGAAAACAGCAAAAAAATTGCAACCTAGAAAATACAGAATAACGTACACATAGGAAAATAATAGGAAAAGCAGTGCTTACCTCATTTTATCAAGATAGACTCTTGAGCTGATTCTTGGAAATAACATCATCTTGGTTTATGTTCAGTAACTGTGAGAAAAATGAATTGTTAGGAATATTTTGGAAAGGGATAGAGAATAGAATGAAGAATGTCAGGCTATCACAGTGGTGCATCTGCATCCCAAAGACTGCCTGGACTTCAGTCCTGCCACATGCAAAAGCACTTAGCAGAATGTAAAGGGCTTGGAGGTGAGGAATGGGAAAGATCTGAAAGTGCTTTCATACAAGAAGACTAATGCCAGACAAAGACTGGAAGAGAGACAACTGAAGGATGATAAAATAAAGGCATTTTAAATCGTGAAGGGTTTGGGGACAGAAAATAGGGAGCGATTATTTGATGTCCCTGCCTTGCATGAACTGAGGAGGGTCAGGTGAACAAGTGGGTGGAAACTCAGAATAAGCCAATGAGGGGTTAGCTGCAGAGTTACTGTGGGACAGATACAGGAAGCCTACCCAGGTTCTAAAACACTTAAAAACAAGTTCATAGAAGAAAATCCACTGAGGGCTTTTGCATACAATCATGATCCCTGTAGTCAGGAATCACTAAATCATATTGCTGTAGATTCTAGGGGAATAAACCTGCACATATGCCCTGCTCTTATATCTGTAGGTAGACACCCAGTGCTGAACAGAGACAGACTGGCTTCCCTCTTATCTAGTGCTGCCAATAGGATATTTGCTTTATGTCAAATAAATAAAAATAATTATGTTGTTTGTATTTATTCATGTCCAAATGAGGTTAAGTAAACCATATTTCAGTTTAATAAGAGCTAATTTATTAATGTATCTGGTCTCAGAAATAAAGCAAAACTGGCTTACAGCATAGACACAGCAGCAGAAGAAACTTTCAGCTTATTTCATCCATGAGGCAATAAACACACAAATGGCTACAGGCAGGTCAGAAGCACACTATCCTATCCCTCTACATTTTTATTTCTTTTTGTTTTGTTTTGTTTTAAGTTCCAAATCAGCCTCGTTTTGTCTGTGATGCTACACCATTCCCTGAAAATGTGAAAACAAATTGATTTGGCTTTAATGCATTTTCCCACAGCAGGCAAATGCAAACATGCTATCACAATTCAAGAAGTCTTTGCATGACTGGGCTTATAAACAGCACAACAAAAAGCTGAATAGTTTGATTACCAAAGCCTTGTGTGAACAAAAAATTAATGGATTACTGTACCCACTGTTGCCCTGTCAGGTATCTCCTGGTATGTGTTATCACACAAAGACAGCAGAGAACTTGAAGGAAAGTAGATGTTACTAAGATTAAGATGTCCTCAAAGGTTGCTGCTGATTTTGAATGCCTGAATGTGTAAATTCACTCTAGGTATGGATTTGGGGGCATGCATTACATACAAGATTTCAACCTCATGAATACACAGTAGCAGTTAAGTGATAAGTGTTGGTTCCCTGCAGCTTGATTGTGCAGAACAGTGTCAAATAAACTTATTTGGTTTTCTGTTATATCTTAGTTAATATTTTCTTTTTAACTTACAAAATTTGCTGGTTTATTGTACTCAGTTTCAGTTTCTGTTGAAAAAGACACAAGCTAGGCATGTGAATTAATATAATCCAAAAAATTGAATGCGCCATCCATTATTTTCTGACATAGGAATGTGAACATTAGGAATGTGACTTGTTCAAATACATAAAGCAATCCATATTTCATTAATTGATATATTCCCTGATTGATTGAGAAAATATGTTGTAATTTCAGTAGAGAGCATCATGTTTACCTGTAAGCCAGCATTGTTTCAGTGCTGCAAGACACTGAGAATCACTGCATCTTTCTTCATCAAAACATCTAAAAAGTATAAACACAGGACAGAATAAAAAACCCCTTTCCATAATATATATCCAACAGCAATTATGGTCAACTGTTTAAATCAGCTTCATTTAAATCACCCTCCTACTTTACTTCTAACTGCAGCGTAACCATCACAGAAACATCCCACATTTTTCAGCACAGGATGCAGCCGGAGCCAAACCAAAGCTGCTGGTGGATTTGCAGGGAACAGAACACCTCCAGACATCAGATCTTGCCCAGTAAGCACAAGGCCTCTGCAGCTCATCACTGCTCACAAAGGAGAGCAGCACCTGACTTCCCCCAGTGCAGCCACGCCAGCAATCACCCAGCACACAGGCCCTGGAGCATAGGATCCCTCAAGCTGGCTCAGGCCATGGCATGTGGACCTGGATCCTGACAAAGTCAACAAAAGCTCTCACTGCATCCAGCATAGTGTACACAGGGAAAAGTTCATCAGTGGCTACAGAGGGGATCAGTTTAGGCCCCCAAGCCTGCAGATTGATCATGCTTGGCTTAACAACCACAACTCCAAATGCCATAGTCTACAAAGTGGGTCAGACAGCTTTTTTCTGGGCACAGCCTTGGCCCAGGGATCTGGTGGCTGGCCAAAGACTGCCAGAGCACAGAGCTTCCCCATGTTCCTGGCATGGTACCTGAACTTGCCATGCACCTCACTGGTGCAGACCCTTTGGGAGATCCCACTCAGGACTCCATCTTGTGCCCTTGAGAAACCTGGCCCCATTTTCTTGCTTTCCAGGTCTCTCTGTAGTCTCCTAGAAGGACCCAAGTTTTTCTGCTGTCTTCCCTGACCCAAAGAATGGCTTTTCTGAAATCATGACCCTTCCCTTAAAGCCTCCTGTTTTGAGCTGATTGTGGCTACAGAGCTCACAAGTACAAAGCTACATAAGGGGCAATCTTATTCCTTACCACATGGGTGAAGTTCAGGAGCAAGCAGAAATTCAGCATTTCACCCACTTAAGCACCTTGTGAAAACAATACAGCCTTTGTGTATTTAGATACTGCCAATTGTCCTTTCCAAATCTGCCTTGTATAAGGCCACTAAAATAGTCTATTTTAAAAAAGACAAGGCTGCAAGGGGATAGTGTGCCTTAAAAAACTAAAACAACTTCCTCACCCCTCCTGAACACCGCATGAAGCTGAAGCAAATTTCTCTGTGTTCCCAAAGGCATGCTCCAAGACTACTTCATTGCTTCTCACTAAGAAAACTTAGGTAACAGGACTGATGTGCATCTACATGCTGAGTATCACTCCACCTGTCCCATCTCTTGTCAGTGCAATGGTTGGGTTCTCAGAGAGAGCAGTTCTAGTTTTTCCTGTTCTGCTAGCCACTAGGTTGCTAGGAAAACTCCTTCAGGGTTCTTGTCCAGGCCAGCTGTGGCTCCTCTATTGACTGTTGTGTGAAGAACTTGTCTGCTTCTTCTTGACCTCAGAGGGGGGTGGTTTTGCCTGCCATCAGCTTTATGTGAAGCACTTCCCATCATTTCTGCCCATTCCAGCCACAAAGGTGACACGATGCAGGCAGCACACTCAAAACTTGCAGGAGTAGTGGGACAAGGGGGGGCCCATTTTACAGAGACTGGACAGCCACGCTGTGTGCTCCTATTCTGACGTGTTTCTCCTGAATAAGCTGTGATATGTCCTGTATTTTGACCATCTAATGATGGTGGCTCAGTTGGAAAATACACCTGGCTAAAACCTGCAAGTGGAGAATGTCAGTTGAGATCTAACTGGGAAATCAGGGCAATCAAATCAGAGCTCTGGAACGAACGCTAGAGTCAGTGCAGCTTTTAGGCCACGGGAAGCCTTGAAAGAGAAATCACAGGGAAGAGGGTGACCCGTGTTTTTCATGCTATAGGTGTAACCTCATCAAGCTTCTCATCAAGAAGAGGAGGGAATTTCTTGCTTGGTACCTGAATATGGAGCAGCTTTTAGATATTTGCCTTCCCCCAGGTCATCTTGAAAACTGCATGCACGCAAAATTCTCCAGTCATAAGTATGGCAAAACACGGCCAAGCATTAATATTAAGAGGCAAAGAATAGGCAAGAAACCGTTTCTATGTACCTCTCTCTGCCCCATCTTTTTCTGCAGTCCAGGCTACATGTTGAGCATGAGCAAGGGAAAAATATAAAGCAAGGATGGACACAAGGCAATCTGTCAGTCTGTTGCACTACCAGGCCTCAGAGATTGTGGTGACTGACAGAGTGTCAAGCACTCACAATGAAGAATGGCATTTGTCAAATGTTGGTGCACAGCTTGAAAAAAACCTTAAGAAAATAAGAAGAAAAAGAGCTGCAAAAAATGTTAAAAGCACATAGATGTGCATTTATATAATCCCACTATTATTAGGATCAAATGCAATGCCTTAAGGAGGAAATAAGAGGCTGAAATCTCCCTAAGCTGTCACCATGCTGTGGCTGCAGTAGGAGCTGGCACGGCAGAGCTCTGGGCTGCCAGGCAAGCACATACTGGTTGTTTCTGCTGCATGTGGGCAGACACATCCCAGGCATTATCTCCAGCACAGAGCTCTTCAGGCCTTGATCATTCCTTACAGATAGTCATCAACTGAGCCTCCCACCTCCACTTAAGCAAACTCAACTTTGGGTGTGAGATGCAGAGCAGATGCAAATTTGCCTCGACCCCTTTCACAAAACCAAGTGACCAGTCAAGCTCCTTTGTTCAACAGGTGCTTCAATGACTTGATCCAGTCTGGCTTTTCAGCTCAGCCCCGGGCTGTGCCGCACCAGGGCCCGGGTGGCAGAATAGCAAATCAGCAGCCACCAGGCAAAATGCACAAACTCTGCTCGAGTAGAAGCACAGGAGCAGGTGGAAAGAAGCATAAGGAAAAAAAAGTTGAAACCAGCAGCAGGACAAGTCCCTGGTTTTGTGTTTTTTGTGTTTGTTGTTTTTTTGTTTTTTTTTTTTTTTTCCCTGTGGCATGAAAGCTTTTTCTAGTTACTAGCTGGAAGCGTTTGCCATTATCACAACATGAGATTAGGAAACCCACATCCAGACCTACTCCATGAGCACATCCTACTTTCTGTCTCTGACTTCTTTGCACGATAAAAGCTGACTTGGTCTCTTTCCTGCCCAGCAGCTGTGCTTATCCTGGCAGCACACGTCCTTCTCACAGGCAGTGCAGGGTGAAGCAGAACCAGGGAGTTCAAACTAGGCTTGGTTAAAGCATGAATAAGCAATAGCGAGTACAGAAATGAGAAATCTAAAGAAAAATACATCGGAACTGTACTGTAGGAAGATCAGTAGTGGAGCAAACAAAGCTGCAGGGCCTCCTTCCTGCCATGATGGACAACTGGAAAGCAAAAGCACAGGCTCTGCTGCTGGCCTCAGGCAGGGCACAGCACTTTCAAAGATACAGACAGGCTCGTGTCATGAGCTCCTGAGTAATGTAGAGAAAAAGAAGCCAGGAACTGATGCTCAGATTGCACATTTTTACTAATAACCCTGATAAAACGACAAACCTTTTCACAATAAGGACAGTCACATATTGCTCAGCAAGACTGCAGTCTTCATCCTCAAGAGGTTTTCAAGACCCAACTGAGTATCAAGTTCTGAGCAACCTCAGAGCTGCCCAGCTTCGGTTAGAGATTGGACTCGAGACTTCCTGAAGATTTTTCCAGCCCTGAGTTACCTTGTTAGAGACCACAAATTTTACAGCCCCAATGGCTGCAGTGTGGAAAGGCTGTGCAGCTTGCTGCAGCACCCTGTTTTTATTACTCGTGGAAGCTCCCACTCGTGTTGCCCACACTGTGCCATGCCACAAACATCCCCAGCCAACTTTAAAATCAGACACCAAACTTCTGGGAGAAACACAAGGTGGCTGGGACACACTGAAATCTTCTGGAGGGAGAAAAATCTGTGCAAGTGCCAAAGAGGGACTTGCACACCTTGTAAACCTCAAGTTCCCCTGGCAGCCAACTGTGTCTCCCCAAAACTGAGCGTGACTCCCCAAGGGCTGCTGTGGGAGAGGGTCTGTTTGACCTGGACAGTGGCTGCAGCTGCTCTCTATTGCAGAAAGGGGGTGTAGGTGGCTGCCATCAGCCACTGTGGGCTTTGGGGAAACAGCCCTCCAGCAAGTCCAACTAGTACAAGCTCCTCAGCCTTGCTCCCTTCATGCTCATCTGAAGCTGCAGCCTCAGGTAGTGGAGGAGGTCTTAGTGCAGAGCTCTGAAGTCAACACATATTTCTGAGCTCTTTCCTCTCCAGCCTCACCTCAAACAGCACAGCAAGGATTTCCTCACCACAAACACCAGGGAAAGATGAAGACATCTGTACAAGCCTCATCTTCTCATTGTCCAGCTCCTGTCCATGAGTAACTCCCTCAGCAAAGCCTCAGCTGTAGTGGTGGAAGAGGGACAGGGAATCCAACTTGGGATGCCATACCAGCTCGTGGATAGTAACTTCCTCTTCCCCCGTTGTCTTGCAGCAAAGCCAGGTGCTCACACACAGGACTAACACCATACTGAAGTGTCTGCTAGGAGACAGCTGATTGCTTCAAAAGAGAATCTGTTAACCATCTACTCAAAAGAAGGCTCTAGAAAAGAGAAGGATTATGTAAAGGTTTCAAAAGTGGACAAGACAACCCTCCCAGGTTGTGTCTGCTTCATGGGGACCTTTCCCACAAAAGGAAAAGGTGGGGGAAAAGGATCTCTCACAGTACCCAACCAGTGGGTCTGGAACACAGCTCCCACAGAAACAACAGGTTTTTAGAGGAGTAAAACCTGGATGCACCACATTCCATCCCCACGTCTTTTCCCTTACTCCAGAACTGGCTTTCCCAGGCACCTTTGCACCAGCCTCTCCCTTCACAATCCCAGCTTCTGTGTGCTTCACACCTCACCTGTTACCTATACCCTGCATCACTTCTAATAAGAGTATTATCTGATATGCAAGTTGCAGCCCCCCCTTCCCACTGACTTGGGAATTTTGAGAGCAGGCAGCCTTCTGCTGCTGCACCAGCCACATCTGGCTACCCGAAACACTAATCAGGGACAACAGCACCTTCACACTACAACACACACAAGGAATACAAAAACATCCCTTTTTTTGAGAGAAATAGGTGACATAGGAAGGCAGCCCCTGTTACCCACACTCCTCCCACAGCCACCTGCCTTCTGCTTAGGCCAGGAACTACTCAGGCTGTGAGATGTCTGCAAGTCAGATCCTGCCTTGGTCTAGCCTGACCTAACACTGTGTATGGTAGAGTGTGGGAACCTCTGGTGTGGACTCATTATGAATGTGGGCAGGGCAACTCCTTGACCTGCAGGAAACTTTTTGCTTCAGCTCAATTACCAGTACCCAATTAAAAATGGTAGGACAGCATCTAGTTTTTGTTCCAAGATTCAACCCATATTTTTCAGTCAGATACTTCTATTTGGTCTGGCTGCTTCAGAGCTCTCTTGGTTAGGTACTTCACCAGTTGAAAGAGATGAATTTTCTCTCCCTGGGTGCCTATTTCTCTCCCTGGGTTCCATTCAGTTATCTGGAAGAAACTTTCCAGCTGACTGGCATAGTTCCACATTTTTGAGCCACGCAGAATGGTGATCCACAAGGCCAAAAAAGTCTATTCAAAATATGTCGAAGGTCATCTCCCAAGTCAAAGGAAGAGATTCAGAAAACAAAGCAAACGTAACACTCACAGATTTAGCTCTCAGATGTTGAAAAATGTGCTTGTTCTTGGGCAGATGTGTCAGCCAAGTTTGGTTTTAACTTAAATCAGCTTCAATTTTCCCAAGTAAGTCCTAATATCCTTATAAATGATTAAAAAGCAGTGCCCCTCCTTACCGTATCAGTCTGCTGAAGCCCAGTGTTAAAGCTATCAAAACCTTGTAAAAAGGGGAAAAATTACATTTGTGCAATAATATACATAAAAAGTCAAGGCGTGAAATGTGTGGATACATACCAACTAATGACCTTCAAAGCAAAGAGTAGAAATCTGATGGAGAATGAAACTTTTCTATTGCTAAGCATTAAGAAAGGTGGTATGAGAAGAAAGCAGGAAGAAATGGACTCTCTGGAAAGTCTTAGAACAACAAACCCAACAAAATCAGAAGAAAATGGTTTAGAAGAGCCTTTAAAATGAGTTTTATTGTCAGAATTTTACAAGTAGCCTTCAGTGGCATCATACAAGAAGAACTCTGTTGCAAAACTCTAATAAATAGTCTGCCCCAAGTCCCAAAATATTTTTTTGAAATAAAATAAAAACTAAACTTAAAAATAAAAGAGAATGAAAGCAAGACTTCAGGATGTTCAAAGATGTTAGCAATATTTCCCATTTACAAATAATATCAGGCATTATATAAATCTCCTTCATACAAGTCATTAAAAACCCCAAGACATTCTAAACCTTTACAAAAGCACTCCAGAAATAGTTCCAAAGAGATCCATTTCCATAACAAAACATTAGAGAAGAACTCCATGGCGATTAGCATCACAAATAAAGTTTGAGGTTGGAGTGTAGTGTGTACTTGTGCAGAGAAAGATTAAAGAGCATGAAAATAGGAACTGAAAAGAGTTTGGAAGTTTCTATGACAAGTCTATGCCCAACACTTTTAATCTGTCTATTTAGGAATATGGTAAAGGGGAGGGAGTGGATGCTCTTGAAATTAACCCCCAAATGTACTGCACTTTATGCAAGGCAATATTGATTAAGGGAGTGACAGTATGTATCCTCAGAAGGGAGTAAAAAAGGTTTCTCAGCACTCTGCAAAGTTCAAGGCCTTTGCAGACTGCGGTGCTCACAAGTTGTTGTTTTCTGACACCTAAGAAGTATTTTCTGGAGAGGTAACATGTTGTGGCAAGTTAGCTGTTCCTTCAAAGAACAAGAAATTAACTTTCCTGGCATGAGGCAGTTTGGGAAATCTCATGTGAGGCAGTTTCACAGGGAGTGGGGACTTTAGAGCTCTAATCCTATCCCAGTCCTTTGAAAAATACCCTTCTTCATTAGACCTTTACTTATTCCTGTCTACCACAGTGAAAGATTTGTAAGACCTCTCATGTAATAAAACACAAGTTGAATAAACACATGAGTTCAGATGTCCAGAGAAACGGAATGGGAGGGCAGGTGCACAGAGATGGTTTATGTGGATTTTCATGGAAACAGTTCAAGGGAAAGAAATCTTAATCTCTTTACAACTTCAGCCTAAGTCTTCTGCACATATGCAAGTAACAGGTTCCCCTGGAAGGGAAGGGGACAATACTTAAGTGGTACAGCAGCAGTGCTCAGTATCTTTTAGCCTGCCTGACACAGTATGAACTGCAGCATGCCAAGTTTTGCTGTTTATGAAGTTACTTACAGCCATTGTTTCCACAGGAAACAAAGGCCACCAGAAATGCTAATACCATAGATGTGTCACGACTCACCCATGGCTCATGTCTCCAGTCTCTCTCCAAATGTTATGATGCTGGTTGTACTGTACCATACACTATGGACACGCGTTCTCTGTAACGTATGGGAAGGTAGCACTAGCAATCAAGCGCAAATTGCTGAGGAGACACCTAAAACATTGCATTATGTCCCCTCGTCTGAGGCATACTTCAGAAAACAATGTAAGAAAAGCAGTAAAATAAACATTTCTTTCTAAATTTCTAGATGTCATAATATTTGCCAAAGCTGCAAGGAAAAGCAGATTACCTGAAACAAAGAGAAAGGAATTAATGGGAATTAATGGAAACAGAGGCAGATGGAACAGCAAGCCTGACCCTGCCTCCAAATCATTCTGTACATAACAGATAAAGAGACAATGTGCAAAAAATAGACATTCACATTTTAGCAGTTAAACTTTTATTTTACCTTTTAAAATTATTTACTTTTTTTTCTACAAAAGGCAGACATTGATTGTTGATCTGCAATTGTTCTGAGTGCGCGCAGAGATGCAAAAAAGGATTATTGAAGGATGAAGGACAGGGAAGTGCTCTGACTATAACTTCACATGTCATGATATAGGTGGCATTAAAGCTTCAGTCCCAGTAATAATATTCATAACAGATAGTTTCCTTCCCTGTACACTGTTGTCAGTTCATATCAATCGTATTGAAAACCCATTCGGTGAATTTCTTCAGTTTCTCAGTTGCATTCTGGGATTCCTCTTGTAACCTCAGGTTGTCTTCCCGCAAATGTTGCACTTCAGCCTGAAGACTGGCCTTGTCCTCTTTTTCCTTAGGCATGAGGAAAAATACAGATCTTAGTGGAAATTTCAGGTCATGCTTCCTACCTATACCAACAGGCAAGACTCTCTCAAGAGAACATATATCACTTTTTATATGAATTTTATGTGCAGTAACACATGGTTTTATATCTAGGGGACATCTGTGACATTTAATTCCCAACTTTTTGCTTCAATGAGCAGGATTTCTCTTTATTAGTCTAATACAGAAGCTGGCTCCCCAAGTGGTGAAATAAATATGGGCATGTGCTGCTCCATACCTGTATCTATGTGCAGCTGCTGATGGTTAACTAAATAAGAGATAGGAAATATTCCTGCAAATACTTCCCCAGCTGAGAGACTTTTCTTTTGACCGCAGCAGATCCTTCTTAGACCAAGCAGGCAGGAAAACAATACTGGAATTTTCCACAGTAAAATTCATATATTTAGGTAATACTATCACTTCTTGACATCATATATTTACATTGACTAACCTCAAGCTTCTCAGTGTCACCTGAATTAGGAGTGGAGGTAACCTGAGTCATTCTCCTCATTTAAGCAGAGGAATCAGATGACAAGAAATTTAGACACTCCACCCTAGACTTGCACAATTAGAAGTATGGACTAAGGAACAGAGTAAAGAAATATCTTTTTCTCATACAAGGATGAGACTGTCAAAGACTCATGCGTGGCAAAACAGGATTACACAGTTATTAGCATCACCTATCAGCACTAAACACATTTTACAGACTTTCTGTAGATTCAGTGTTTACCTTCCTTAAATCCTCTTGCAGCATCTTCAGCAAACCTTCCAGTTGGTCCACTTTAGAGGCAAGAGTTGGAGGAGATTCTTTACTGTTGAAATCAAGAAACAAACAGGTATTGATATGATTTACTGTCTTCACACAGGGTAACTAATGGCCTTGCCTATACCAGATGGTTTTATGTAGGTATACACTTGGGTATACTAAGAATATACAAAATTAACAAAAAGACCCTTACAAAGAGTACACAAGAACACACGTAGCACTTTAGCCAACAGAACAAATTTAACTCATGATTAATTGGGGCCATCCCATCACTTGACATCTGATTCTACTCATTATATATGCCTCGAATTACCATTGCTTTGGATACTTTCATGAACATCTCAGACAAGAAGGAACCGGGGAAAAGGTTCAACTGTACTTGTGAGTCTTCTCTTTTCACTTCCCACCACCACCTTCATAAGAACCTGAGAAGAGCTCTGTGAAGCATGGAGATGGCTTCCAAACAAAGTTGTTCCTATACTTTTGTTTTTGGTCTGTAGCTGAAGAAGCCTGCAGAGATCTGGTGTATTTACTTACCCTGTGTAAGGCTTTAACTGTGCGCTAAGTGGGTCCTCAGCCTGATCACTACTGGAGGCAGCACTCACAGGTCTGTGATTTTCATCGTCAGCAGCAAAGAATGAAGCTCGCTGAACTGAGAACATCCAGAGAAAAAAAATGGCAGCAGAAATTATTATCTATTCATGCACAGTGCAACAGCTATGCTGCAGGATCTCCAAGCAATCCCAGAAGTCTGTCTCAACCAAGATAAGGTGATGATATGACATACCACTTGGCAGAAGCAAACTGGTATTGCAAATGTTTGCACCAGGTCTTCCACTGCATTGGTTTCAACAAGCAAGTAATATCTCTGGCATAGCACTGCATGCTCTCATGCTCTCACAGATCATGCCTCACCCTCAGGCTAAGCAGCTCTTCAGGAGGAGAGCAAAGCACAAATACCACAGTAGCGCTCAGAGTTGAACCATGGGCACCTCTAGGACAGGCGAGAAGCTAAGCTGGAAGAGCTGCACAGAACTTCCTGGGCACAACTGCAGGACACCAGCCAGTAAAAGTACATTTAGCTTCCTTCACTCCATAGATCCCTTTATCTTGAGTAAAGAAAAGCTCACTGTGCACCATATACACGTGGAAAGTAAAATTACCACTGTCATTTTTCACAACTTGAAATGTTTTCCTTATGCATTAGAAAACGTTTTCAGATTGAAATGTGGAACCTCTTTCCCACCTTTTGTCTACACTCCTATGTCCTGTAACTTCTCAGATGTTTTAACACATCTCTAAATCACTACCACGTCATGTGACTGTAAACTACTGATTGTCCCTGCCTCTGGAGTTTCACAGCACAAACAGTAACATTAACACTTTTTAGTTTAATAAATGAACATCTCTCTCCCTCAGCAGCTGTGGGTGTCTCAAGACAAACAAAACAGTATCATCATATTCTGCTTGGCAAATTTATATTCTGCTCTCTCAACAAGGCTAAAATTATGTGCCTTGGTATCTGATGGAATTTTTCCCACTCCTCTCTTTTTTCTTTTGAATCAAAATACTGAAGATTGGTGTAGCTCAGGGATGCAGGCAGCTTTTGTTTCACCTGGTTTCAAGTATTACTATTTGCAACTTTGGGGGCTTGTGCTGAAGACACCAACTAACAAGGTAGAAGGGAGGAGTCGTGGATCACAAATCAGAATTTAGGCTGCTTGGTACTTGTCATTCCCTACTGGCACCTGGCAGAGCCTAGAGATTATTGGGATGATATTGACATCAGACAGCTGTTCCCTCTCTAAGTCAAATCTGAATATATTTTCACAGTCATGAGATGAAGGTGCCAGCCAACAAATTACCACAGTTTTTCTTCATCTGAGCTGTCAGTGTACTTCCTGCACCACAATGACTTTGTTGACACTCCTAAAGAGAAAACAAATGAGTCTGGTGCCTACTAAAGTGAGGGATTCAGTTTAATAAGGAAAGTCAAATAAATCTCCCCCATGTATGTGGCTACTGCCAGAGAACAGACAAGAAAACAAGTTACTTAACAGCCTTCTCCAAGCATGAAGAATAATGTCCAAAAGATTCAGGATCAGTAAAAACACTTTCATTAAGGTGAGACTGCATTTATGCAGAGATTAGAAAAAGGCACTTATATGTAATGCAGCTAGAAGACATTTCCACTTGATTATAGTAACTGTAAGGTAAACTTCCTTTGGGCCGAAGTGTATTTAATTTTAAATACAAATATATAGGCAGCTTACAGGTCTCTTCAGTTTACTAAGTGTTGAGGAGATGGAAAGTGCCATAGGATGAACTGACACTTGCTGTGCAAGTCTGTGTATTCCGAGTATGTAAAGGGAAGAGTGGCAACAGAAAAGTACCTACCAACAAGGCGTAATTCCCAAATTACTTTGGCAGCACACTTCAGCTGCACTACAGAAACTTCTTTCTAGTGCAGTAAGCAGGCAATCATCAGTATGCTCATATGCTTTTCCCCTGCCATTACACTTTGGTACTTTCATGCCAGATGTCTTTTTCACCCTAGCTGTGATGTCGGCAGCTGCTCTACATGAAATGAAAAGTAGGCAGCTGCACAGAGATTTAGACAAACCATAGCACAGAAGGATTCCAGTATGGAGAAACAATATCTGAGTGTTATATGCAAAGTTTTAGACTATTTAGGTTGGAGCTGCTATTTTAAATGAGCTGAAGCTTCATGCTAAGTACAAACCAGCAACAACAAAAGCCAAGAGATTAAAAAGATTAAAGTCAAGATTAAAAAACACCACCACCACTCCTTAATGAAGCAAGCACAAAGACCAACTTTCTAATTATTATATTCTGAAAACTCACCTTCAAAGGCTTTGGCAGCATCTACCAAGTTTGACCAATCCAGATCAGAGGCAGAATCAGGCAATGGCATAAGACCAGGGTCTGGCATGGGCTGCCGTCTTTGCTCCTGGATATCTGTGAGGGAGCTGTCTGAGGCAGAAAACTCTCCTAGAGTAATGCAGAACAAATTATAAACTTCTTGAAAAAGAAAACTAAAAAACAACCCAAAATTCCTTAAGAAGTTAACCAAATGCAGCATGTTACAAGCTAGTTTTCTGAGGGAGTGCTTCTCACTAGGACATTCACCTGTCTGAATCTTTGCAGCTTAGCACTTCAAAAGACAATCTCTGTCTCCCCCCAGCACTGGGGCTGGGGACTGTACCTCTACCCAATGATTCCTGAATCTGCACAAGCTGAAGATACTCTCTGGAGGGCTCTACACAGCCTGCTGGGGCTTCAACACTGCCTGGCACCTCCTGTAAAAATACAATTGTTGCTCAGAAGCAACAACAACTCAACTTGCTTCCTCAAGCCCTTTGTCAAGGTATTAAGAAAGTTCTGAAAAAATTGTAGGTGGCATTATAAGCACCAAAGATATAGAAGGGAGAAGATGGACTGGGCACATGGGAAAGAAGCAGGGTATAGTGAAGAATACATTTGGGACAGAGAGAGCAGAAAGACAATGTGGTGTGCAGGACACAAGCTCATTGGAAGACAAATGCCACTAGTTGAATTGCTTCTTTTTGTTGTCCTATCCTCCACTTTTTTTTTGAGAAGTGTAATAACTATATAACTTCAAGAACTAAAATAAGTTTCTAAGAACTTTAGCTAAGTAATAATGCTGCCTGGAAAACAATGAGCAGAAAAGCTACACTGCATTCACTTCATTGCTCTAAAAGCGGTTTATTTTTTGTGTCTCTGTGTGTGTTCACCTTTTATAAACTTGAATTGAGCTCAACATTAACATGGAGGATTCTTGTGTTTTCTCACCAAAAGAGGGCAGTTGTTTGGGAAGTGCTTAGCATGGACATGTTTACCATTAGTAAAAAGATACACAAAGTTAGAATTAAAAACTAACCATGTGAAAAATGACCGGTTTCAAAAGTGTGAGTTGGATTGTTATTTAAGACAGGTGAGGAAATAAGAATATTTTTAGCTCATTGTTTTCCCTCTTCAAAACAAATGAAGGTGCTCTGGAATGGATGTTTTGTTATTAAGACCTGTGAATCAAAATATTATGAATAGCTGAAAGCCAACAAACACTTGTATTAAATATTCAGCTCTACATAATCCTCTCAGCAAAGAAAATGTGTGTGTGTGTGTGTGTGTGTAGACAATTTGTGTACCACTCAAGGATCTGGTTCTTTATTGTGCAGGCCCTACATTTTATAGAAAATGGAACATCTTGGTTTTTTTGACAAAAAGAGAAAGCCTATGTGCTAGGAAGAGCAATTGGTTTGGGGTGGAAGACAACGTGACAGGTTTTATGACATTCTTTTCAGAAAATACGGGCATCAAAAATGTAAAGAGACCAAGTGCTGCTTCCCACTTCTATTCAGCTGCCATCAATAATCATCTGACCCCAAGCCCTCAGAAGGCAAATCCACCAGCCAGTCACAAGTGTAACCAAATCTGCAAAATTATTTTAGTGCATACAAAAGCCAGAAATGAAGAGATCTCAGTTTCCTAACTCCTGCGCAAGAAACATTGTACAGAAACAACAGCTCATGAAAATGTCAGGTTCAACACTGCAAACTGATGCCTGATGATCACAGGCAGATGAAAATAATTTAAAAGAGGCTGCTTCAGCAGCCTTCACTGTCAAATGTACCCTGTGTATCCAAATGCAGGCTGTGCTTCAGGCTCAATACAGAGAGATGAATTTGCGTTTTTCTCTTGAAGCATACTAAAACATGAATAAATCAGAGCAGATATGTACTTCTTCAGAAAACATGGCAGAATCCTACACTGTGAGATTTAGCTCTATTTCTGAACAACACATTTAGCATGCATTTAGTTACGAGGTACAACAGGAACTTGTGAAAATTCCCTTTCTCAGTAACGGAGACATTCACATGCAGCATCACACTGAGGCTTTTCAGTAAACTAATGGGTAAAGGCTGAGTGCCTTCTTGACAGCAGTTTACCAAGTAACTTTTCTTGTTAGCTGTTGACATGTAACTAAAACAAGTAACTCAAACCCTGTAAAACGAATAGGATAAGGAAGTGATTTTAAAAACAGCTGATGCAACAGAAGCTGCATCTGATGTAGTCATACACCCAAGTGTCCACTAGTATTTATTCACTTTTATATTACTTTTTTCCTTGTAGCCTTTTGTTCCTATAATCTCACACTACAGGAAATAACACCTAAAGTTGTCACTGGTGAATAACCAGGCATATATTATTTTCTGGAAGAAAGCCAACGAGACAGTTTTGTGCTCATGCCACAAGGTGACTGTGTGACCAGCCATGCAGTCTTATAGCCACTGAAGCAAGGAAAAAACCATTCCTGTCCTATTTTATATTCTCAGGAAATGTGACTTGACATCTCATTCTAGCAAAATCAAGATGGAAGTACTTATTGTTTTGACAAACATGTTCCCTGAATGTGACACAAAAAGGATTTTTTTAAAAGTAGAAAGAT
This sequence comes from Florisuga fusca, assembly GCA_038090715.1. Lineage (NCBI taxonomy): Eukaryota > Metazoa > Chordata > Aves > Apodiformes > Trochilidae > Florisuga > Florisuga fusca. The sequence goes on from JAAWXA010000009.1 coordinate 4,338,467, forward strand.
GAGAAATACGCTCACCATGGAGAGATTTCATTCCCAAAGTATATGATGGTCTCCGTAACGGCAGCGACTTCGGGAGAGAAGGGTAGGTGCTGGTGAACAGTACATCATTTGGCATGGCTTGGTCCAAAAGTGAGGCCCGTGAGGTGAAGAAGTGGTCCCTTTGACCACTGTAAATACTCTCATCTGACAAAGTCCTTTGCAAGGCACGCCTTGTGGTAGGAGTGCTGGGAAAGGGAGACTGACAGGACAGAGTGTGTGACTACACATTCATAAAAACAAACAAAAAGAAATGAGAAAAAAAAAATCAGTAAAGAAACTTCTGAAGTCTGAGTTGAAATAGTTTTGAAAAGCTTTTCAAATAAGAAAACAAGTGTTAACATAGTATTTTTTCAGAGTGAGTAGGAACTGAAGGGACCTGCTTTGATTATAACTAGATAAAATCTATAGGTCTTTTTTATCCTGTTTCATGTTCTACCTTTTAAATATTCTTCGAACTTCTCCTGAAGTGGAAAACTGAGATAGCCCTCATGGATCCTAGAGCTGACATGTAGCAAAGACAATGCATACAGAAACAGCCTGAAAGCTGCATAAACGAGAGCTCCTCTTGCGCCCGGGGGAGGCTGCCTTCCTGCAGGCAGAGCACCAGCAAATGCCAACTAATTAAAAGTCCCTCATTACTCAACAACTAGGAACGCCCACCAGTGCTTTGATTCTTCAGAAGGATTGGAATCAAAACGAAGTAAATACTCCTATGAGTAACCCAGCTTATGTCTCATCAGCATCCCAGCTTCCTCCGTGCTCCACAGAGGAGAAAGCAATGCTGTGGTCATCCTCGACTTGCGCACATCCTCGCTGGTGCCAGTGAGCTGCTATCAAAGAAGGTATAACCATCAGCAGAGACACCAACTTCCATGAAACCTGTAGCAACATAAGCTATCTCTATGACATTTATTTACGGAGTAGTTGAAATTTGGTCCAAAGGCTTTCATGGAGAAGCGGCAAACAAAATGACCTCATCACCCTCGTTTGCTCTGTATGCAAGTTTTAAAAAGATGATGACAATAAAATTTCTGGGAAGAGTGATCAAACAATACAAGAGTTGCTAATTTCCACATAAAAATGGTTCTCTCTTTTCAGAAAGAGAAATAAAATGCTTAAACAGGTGGTAACCTATTCTTATGATCAAAATCCCACACTACAGGGTGGGAGAAAAGCATGGAGGAGGGACTATCAGTGCTGTACAGTAGAAGACAATCTGGTAATTTATTTTTTTTTTGCCAAAAATGTTACAAATGTTACTATTAATAGTATTAAGGCTGCTGCACATTTTTTTTTTTTAATTAAGGATCAGAAACAATTTAGATTACTTCCAAAAACCTGCTACCATCAAAATGCCACATCCAATGCCAACTTTCTATTGTGTCATACTTTTTCTTCTACAGTGCCTCCCTCAGAACACGCCCATCACAGTATAAACCTTGTATATACAGTTAATAGAACAGAAATGGCAACTGGTACACAGTTGTCACTGTCTTACATTGACAATTAAGCTGCCTTTTTTACTCTGAAATTTAAAAGCCAGAAGTCAGAAGAGCAGCAATATGAGTAGGAATTGTCTTCTGGTAATAACAGTAGAGGGAAGAGAAAAAGAAAGGTGATGTGTTTGAGAAGATATAATGCCTAAGTAGTAGGTAAGGAGACAAGGAAGGCTGTGAAAATGGCAAAAACTGCACAAGACAGAAAATCACAGCTAGAACAAGTTCTGTTATCAAACAAAGCCTTTGTGCATTGAATCAAGGAAAGACATTATCATTCTTTTTTTGTTTTAATCTGTCAAAAAAAGATTATGCCACAAAAGCAACCTTTCTGTAAGATGAAATAAGTGTCATGCAGTGGGCATTACTTTTAAAATATTTAATTTATTGGTGTGATAGAATGGTATTAACTTGCTGAAATTTATTGGAAGTGTAACTTGAGTTGATTAATTTGTTGCAGTTACAGACCAGGGCAGGAACTGATTCACTGCCCTCAGAGAAGAAAAACAAAAAATTTTTTTTCCATGATATTCAGATCACTTCTTTAAACACAATAGAATTTCTTGGAATAAGAACAATTGCCTTGCCCAAAAAAACCCAACAGAAGATGCCTGCATGGCCCATGCCCATTCCCCTCACAACTACTGCAGATGTTAGAAAGACATATTGCCATTGACAAGGTTGTTTGGGTTTTTTTTGATTTGGCCTCAGAAGTAACATTGAAAAAATCTGTGTATGGAACCTAGCACTTAAAAGTTTTGATAAACCACTTTGGGTTTTCATAAGCAAAGAAAGAAGCTACAGCTCTCTCTTCTGCACGGTTGCTGTGGAAACCATTTGGGTTCTAAAGGTGATGAGCCTGAGGAGACTGTGGAAATCAAGATATTCTCTTCAAAAAGAGAGATGAAAAAAATCAATATATGCACTTTTGTGCTGTTACACACATTTTGAAGCATGTTAGGATGCATTTCTAACTTCTGCATAAAGACATGGTTTAGTTGAGGGAGTATTCTTGTTCCTTGTGTAGCAGCAGGATTAGAGAGGCATAAAAGTGCTTTTTGCAAGGAGCAATCCTGTCAACAAGTTCACTGTCTAGTGATGCAAGTAGAGAAGAACAATTCAAATGTCTAAGACAGCACTACATGGTTTTTCATGAGCAAGCAGTTTTAAATTCTCTTTGCAATTTAGCATACTACTCACTTTCACTTTGCACACAACAATGTAGTATTGTTGCAGTTATCTGTAATACGAAAATGTTCCCAAATGTATTTCTCTAGCAGACGAGTCTGTGACAAACAGATTATTTTCTCTCCATGATAAGAATTCAGGGAATGCCTTGCTTTTTCCTATCTGAGAAACTCCTGAGTCCAATGCAAAAAGTCCAACTGTGTATTCTCAGTATGAACAAACAATTCAGCTCTGACTGCTTTGAAAGTACTCAGCATTTTCAACACAGAAATTTTAAGAGCTGCATAGGCTTCATTCTTTTACAAACTGTGAAACATTTGCTGTATTAGTTGATGTGCCTAGGTAGCAATTAACCACTAAATTCTTACAAAGTGTAACTTTACACTTTCCCATTTTGTAACAACCAACTATAACTCAAATCAGAAGACAACTTATGTGCTGCTTCAAGGATTCCCAGATTTTCCTCAGCTCTACTAAGAGATTGCCAAATGACAGATTCTTTTTAACACAATACCTTAAAATTCTTCTGGGATTCAGGTGTTGGGCTATCAAGATCTATCAATTTCTTTAGGTCTTCTTCAACAGTGGACTTGGACACTCGTTTTGGTGATGCTCGCAGATCTCTTGCTGAGGCACGCAGCCGGGGATGGGCCATTTCATTGCCATCGCTCTGGTGACGTCTTAAATGGAATGGAACAGACACATTCAGGTCTCAAAACTCTGGGGCAGGAGGCATGAAAAAACACAGGCATCACAGCACCCCCAAATTTTTAAAAATAAAAACCTAGGTAGGGGGTGTGGAGGAGGGAAGGAACTGGGCTAATACAGCAGACCCTCATCTTAATGAATGCTTGTCAAAGCAAAAAACTTGGTTAAAAACATCAACTAGCAATACATTTTCTCAATAAGGGATGGAGTCTATTAGAATAACGTGTATTCTGCACAAAACAAAAAAAATATACATGAGCCCAACCCAAGCATATCACCAATTTTCTTTAATCAATTAAATGGCTCTTTATAATGTTTCACAAAGTTTCACCATCTTCTTTTGACAGCCACACATTGGTATCACCTAGGGATACTGTGCTTGACCCAGCCAAGGTCAAGAAGGGTTGAACTAATTACTTGGAAATGGGCTTTCTGAACTGCTTGCTTTCCAAGTCATACTAGACTTAAAGAATGGTATTTTCACTAGTAAATTTTCTCAATTTCTCTTTCAAAAGAGAAAGCTTCATATTGTAACACAGAATGATCCTGGCCTGCTTTATACCAGTTAAACTGGATGATACTGTCAGCAATCCTACCATGGCAACACAGAACTAATGAATAACCTGCACTGTACTACTACATGGATGAGAGGCTTAAGGAAAATTCAGGCTCTGTTAAAAGCATTTTTAATGTTTGCTCAAATAGCATTTTGAGTCACCTTTAAGAAATCCCAGGGAAAGATAAGCTTCAATGGGACTGAAACCCCTACAACTCTCTAGAAATGATTAAAAAAAAAAACTTTTAAAAGGTGACAGGGAATGAGATTAGGTAACTGTCAAATATTTATATTATAACCCTATAACCCAAATATTTATATATCTAACCCTAACTGCAGAACTCTAGATTACAGATTAAGTTCTACAGAAGACCAAGCATTTTATTAAATACTCTTGAGCTCTTCTACCCAGAGAAGTATCACAGACCTCAATGCTTTTTTACAGCTAAAGCAAATAACCACACGAGAACCAAAACCAGTCTTACTTTCTTGAATCCATAAACCCCACTGAGTTTATTGTCCCTTCTGGCTTTTTCCATCCGATCAGATACTTGCTAGTAGCTCCCTGGCGAGGGTAGAAAGTCCTAGGACCAGATGAGGAGGAAGAGGAGGAGGAGAAAGAAGGTGCAAGCTGGGGAGAAGTAGCAGAATGAAGCTCTTCTTTAGGTGAGCTTCTGGCACTGGTGAAAACAACTGGGCTGGCAGAGTGTCGTGAGCTCATGGTACTACAAAAAAACATAAGACAAATTTTGCCTCAAATGTGTATATATGCACCTTATTTAACTATTTTTAATCAGAACTCTGGGCACAAGATATCACTCATAAGTAGCAGGTAGAGTATCAAAACCACTTTGCTCTCAAGGATCTACCCCCAATTTTTCATTAAAAACATCTCGTATAGTACTGAAAAATTTTGTAAGCAACTTCTAAAGATGCAAAATACCACCAGCCCCTCATTCCCCTTCACAAATGGGAAACCTAGGGTTAATGGTCGTTAGGCAGCTTGAAAGTAATACAAGAAATTGCAGCTGGATGAGCAAAAAAAGAACCCAAGCCCAATTTCTTGCTGGCTGTGGAAGAAAACATTTTGAAGGAAGTTAAGCAACAGGAAACATCTCTTCAAGATCCCACAACAAACCAAAGAAGAAACCCAGACATGTTTCAAAAGAGGGCTTCCTGGATTCTGCCTGAAAAACAGTAACCATTTGTAAAAAAAAAAAGACTTTTAAACTGAGAAGTCTCAGCAGTCCCTAACATGTATCAATTTGTTTACACAGAAAAACAAGTTGCGATGAGCAACTGCATCTTATTATTGGGAGAAGGAGGCAGGGCTTAGATGGGAGCTACTCTAGTTATGCTGATACTCCAGTCAGACAAAACCTAGTATCAGGAGCACTAGGGCTTAAGACAATATTTACTAAAACAACCTTAAAAAGGTCAGGTATCTGTTACAGAGAAAATTTGTGTGCAGCCTTAGTACAGAAATAGCATTATACACCTGAATACCAGTTTTCTGTCCACTCTCTACAGAACTTAAGATGTATTTTCATCCCTGTATCCAGCACTGCAAGGAATTTGAAGCAGATGGCCCCATGATAAAAAACAGCAACTGACTGAGAAATAAAAATTAGCTGGAAGGCTGAGTAAAGTCACTGAATAATCTTTTCCATCTTAGCTCGAAAGTTCGTCACTCTTTTTGTATCTTGATAAAACAAAGCATTTTCACATCTCTTTCTCTTATTGAAACAGAAAAGACTAAGGTTTATGTTGCCAACTGGGAAAATAATCTCACTTACATTTAGTTTTATAGAAATCAGTAATCTAATCTATGCCACCTTTCTGGGTCCTGCTATTTCCTGAAGAAATACCCTTAGGATGGGATCCTCCTCTAAATTAGGTATCTCAGGCACAGATGGAGGATTAATGCTTAGGAGTTTCTTTTCTCTCTCCATTTACAACAGATGGAGACTAAAATATATCACCTTCAACTACACTTCATTTTCATATGGCTCAAGTTAAGCACCATGAGTCCCAACGCTTAAGTGCTGTGGATTTAACAAGGAGTCTGAGGGAACTCTAATCTCCCCACCTCCAACAGTACCAGCCCATGGTTCCCTCTGCTGTGCAAGGGGATGGCTGTTCCAGTCCCTTACATGAGGGACAAGATGCAACTGCCCAGATGTATGCAAATCAAATCACAAAAATATAGATTTTATTTTATAAAATTACTTTTTAAATACTTCCATCTGAGTAACTGAAAGACCTATACTAGAAATGGCAAGTTGGACTAGCACAGGAAGAGATTTTCCCATCCACCAAGCCCAAATACTTGATACTGCACATCACAGCTTAACTTAAGTTTTAACAAATATTAGTAAATAATTTATAGCAAGAAAGCAGAGAAAAACAATAGCAAGGGACAATAAATTCCTCCTCATTTCCCCCCCCCCTCCTCTTTCAGTACTGAAAGAAAACTCCTACAAATATTGAGCAAACTAGCCCATCTGTGAGGCATCTTCACTGAAAATTAAACTGACAATATTTGAGGAAGATGGACATATTTGAAGAAAACGTATGGGGGCTGGGCCTTTTACTTTTTTTCCCCCCATTTTTACCCCCTTATAAACACACTATGAACGCTGAGAAGTCTTTTGTTTTAGTGTAGGAGAAGGGAAGTTCCGATCACATTTCTTAATTCTTAAATCCATGAGGTAGTTTTCAAGAACTAGCTACTTGTGAGAAACCATTTCTTGATAAAACAACTCCTAGGTAGGCTGGAAGGGTTGATCTTTCACATTTCTAGGCAAAGAGTGTAAAAAAGGATGTTCAATGTGCTGCCAAACACAAAAAGCCTATACATATACAAAAAGCCTACGTATAGATTATATTATATATTGTATTTTATTATGTATCATAGTCTATTTACACATGCTGTATTTTAAGTATTATTATTTTAACATTTATTATAATATGTACCAGATACTAGATGCCAAGAGCAGCCTGGCAAATAAGCAAGAAATTTAGCATACAATTTTATATACACCTCTGTACAGTGTATTGCCTATCTTAAGCTATGGTTTTACTGTAACCTGGGGACCAGCTTGATCATATCTGTCCTCATATTTTCAGGACACAGAGCCACTGCTGGTACCATACTTCCCACCTCAATTATTGAGACATTAAGGATTAAATTAAGGAAAAATTCAACTACTACATGACAATCTGCAAGAACTACAGACAAGCCATTCATAAATGTAATCATTACAGAATAATAAAAAATCGCCCCCCCTAATAATTTAATAATATTTTAAGTGTCTTAAAATTATTACAAGTAATGAAAAACATGATTGAATGGCAATAGTTATGATTTTCCATTTGGTTTTGGTAAGAGGACTGTAAGAAACCATACAGTCTAGGTGGAAATTGAAGTTTGGTTTAATTTTTTTCCTAGGGAATTCATGCCATCAGCACATATGGCTTCACTTAATGACATTCAGTTTAATGACTCTGGATAATTACTGGCCTACATAATGTAATTCTCCCAGGATGCCATGAGAAATCTGCACAATCATCAGAAAAGACTTTGAGAACGGGGGTGGAGAAGAAAAATGAAACAGCCAGAAGCTCTGCTGTAAAAGTTAATCACTATAATTCACATTTTGCCACCAATTCTCAGGTACAAGTTCTTTTATGCACCACCACATGATCTGAACACTAATTATCGCTTCTGTCTTCGACAGACACAAACACTCTTAATTTGTGGTTATTTTCTATTCTTTTGTCACCAAGTTCTTTTTAAGGGCCAAATTCCTTTTCTTCTTGCTCAGAACACAACTCCAAAGACACTAAAGCTATTCCAGCATCCACAGGCAAAAAGTAGAAAAAAGTGAGAAGCAAGAAAGGATAACAATTTAGAAACTGCTAAGAGGAACACACCAATTAAGCTGTTAATTTATCACAAAAAGTAGCCTGTTCAGAATCATCCTTTAGTCTCCCCCCTCCTTCACCTCCTCGAAGCAGGCAGCTGTGGGTGGATTTTGGCAGTGCCAGTTCAGCAAGCCTCCAAGCTGCTGTGCCTCCACAGAAAGAGCTATGGGAGAGCTGGTAGCAAACAAGGTTTCCTCAGGTCAGCACTGCTGTTCACTGTGCAGCCACCAATGGAGGACACAAGAGAAACACAATGACAAAGCTTTTTAGTCCAGACCGCGCCTTTGCTTTATTGTGAGGCATCAAAGATGTTCTAGTCTTAAAAAAATAGAGGGAACACAAGCCGGACTGTTTTTTCTCCACCACAATAAACCCTGAGGGTGCAAGGACTGCCGTACATCTCAAGTATCATGTCCCATCCATTCTGTAAATTCTTACTACTCCTTTTCAGAAAGAGCTGCATTTTTAACACACGATTTTTAAACAAACCTGGAAAAACATAGCCAAGTGTTTTCCTTAGCATGAAGCCTAGGAAGTCTTTCCTTGGAAATTTCAGTAACAGTCCCCCAAATCCATTTCAGTATCTTCAGAGAAGCATCATGTATATTAATAGAAAACAACCAGAGAAAATACCATGTTTGGAAACAAAATGATACCACGTAATAGATAATGAGACAATATCCTAGACTTAAATTTGAAATCAAGTTGCAAATTACATCCATGGAAGACAGAGATGAGAGCTGCCAGGGTATGCCTGCCCTCCAAAGATGTACAAAGATGCCATTCCCATTAGATTCACCTTTATAATAAAGCTTCCAGGACTTACATGTAAGTTTTCCAGGCTTCAAGTTGCTTCTGAAATAATCCTTCCAAATTGAAATGCTGCTGACAACTTCAGCACTTGGTATAATTATTTTGTATTTAATGCTACTGCTAGTTATATTCAGACAAGTACTGCAGGACACTTGGTAAATTCTAATTAACATGAAAAAATGCATATAGACATCTTTGTCTTAAGAGAAAAGGGATGAAACCATACGATATAGATTTCTGCCTTCAAGAAAGGGGCACATGCTAACATTGCCCAAAACCCAAGTAAATCCCTCTGCATAATGGTTTCAAAAGACTTACTCAAGTCCTTCATGCACACATTGCTACTACAACCAGAATAATTTGTGTTGGAAGGGACCTCTAAAGGTCACCTAGTCCAACCCCCTGCAGTAAGCCCGGTCACCTTCAGACAGGTCAGGTTTCTCAGAGCCTCATACTGAATATCTCCAGGGATGAGACTACTTCCTCCCTGGGCAACCTGTTCCATTTTTCAGCCACCCTCATGGTAAAGAATTTTTTCCTGACATCCAATCCGAATCTACTTTTCTCTAATTTAAAACCATTGCCCCATATCCTATCACTCCAGGCCCTTTGAGACAGTCCCTCTGCAGCCTTCCTGTAGGTCCTCTTCAGACACTGCAAGGTCACTCTTTGGTCTCTCTGGAGCCTTCTTTTCTCCAGGCTGAACAACCCCAGCTCCCTCAGCTGCTCTTTGTAGGCTGACATCAGTCTCAAAAGACCAGGGTGGGATCTCTATCAACTGAATAGGAGCTCCAGTCCAAAAATGGCCAACCAGGAGAAGCAGAAAACCAGACCAAATCATCAATAGATTTGTCAAAATTACCATGACAAAGTACACACAGTTTGGCACATTACAGTCTCTATGACAACCCCTGTGTGCAGCTACTGTAGTTAAACTGACTGACAAGCAGCAAGCCTTGCATAAATGTAGCTTTGCTCAAAATTATTAGCAAATATTGCTTCAGGCTTCCAGCCTGTAGGAATTATAGCTGCACACTCAAAGCAGATGTGCCTTAAGAATAAAAATGCAACTGTCAGGCTCCACAAGGCAAACAAATTACAACGACCACACACCTTCCTTGGAAGAGCTTTGATGTTTTTTTCTTGTTGCTACTATTGACAGAGTATGAGTATTTTTCAGTAAGTGCACTGCATACTTCTTGGGAAACAGGCAAGGAAAATGGTCTAAAATATTTCCTGCCTCTAGCAGCTCTGATTAACTTGTAAAGTGGGTATCTGCTATGTCATCAAGCACATACAAGTACTTGGTAGTGCAACTTTTACAAGTGGCAAAAGGAAGAAAGGGAAGGTGACTGTAAGGTGTCACACCCACAAGCCTGCAGCAGAATGAGATTAAAATTTACATGCGAGCACTCCCAAGCAACTTGCTCTCAAGTCTCAATCACATTGATTGCAAGCAGATTTCTGAAAAAAAAAGACTGGGGGAAAAATGCAAAACACCTGAAATGCGGGACTGAAAAAGAACCTCACATTAAGCACACATATTAAATACATGCACTAATTAAATGGGGAGAGCTTCTTTCTGATCAACAGATGAACCACAGTTCTTGCAAGATATTCCTTATAAACACGTTAGGCACCTGTTTTTCTTATGTTATTTTAGCAGCAGCAATATGGAATATGCTCTTCAAGACACTGTTGGGTGTTTCCAGCAGTAGCTGATGTAAAGACTAAATGTGACCCTAATTTTCAAGCATCCTGCCCAGGGTGATCTTCCATAACATTGGTTAACCTAAGCTCAAACCTCCCATCAACATCCATTCCTCACTTTGACAGGCTAGACAGGGAGAAGAGGGGAACGAGTGTGGAGGGGTCAAACTCATCAGAGATGGAAATTACCTTGTATGTGAGACTGCATCACTAAGACTATAAGCACTGTTCTCCCTGGTCAGAGGATTGGAGGCTGGCTGACTCTTGCTGTGAATATCCAGGCTCAGCGAAGACTCCGTTTTCCGATCTAAGTGGCTCTCTTTTTCCAGTGTCCTGTCTGCAATGGAGACCACTTCACTGGAGCTATGCCAGAGAGGTGTCACTTTCTCCTTTGTCAGTCCTGTACGGGGAGATGTTGCTGCTCCCAGGGAGGCAGTGCTGCCATGGCTAGGTCCATATGAAGTGGTATCTATGCCACTATCAGCTGAAGTCCCTTGAAGGTAGTTGTAGCTGTTCAGCTCTGATTCGGTGCGCTCCCCACTGTCATACCATTTCTCATCACTGTGAGCACTGGAGGCATTGCTAGAGAGAGTATTGCTGCTGGAATGGCTGGAGTAGTGGCTGTCAGACTACAGAAGAAACAACAATCCAAAGAAAACCAAAAAACAAAACACCACACTTGTAGGTTTATTTCAGAATTAGGGTAATAAAGGAGGAGGAAATAAACGAATTCAAAAGTCACCACTGCACCACAGGAGCTCTTTTACCTTGAGGTACTGAATAGATACACTGAGGAGACTAATCAACTAAAAATTTTGTTCCAACACAATGCAAGTGCTCATAAAAACCTTTCATTTGGATTTGGAAGCTCTTAACTCTTCAGGGCAAGCCTGAGCTGTTTGTATTTTGTCCAAAAATACTTTACAGTTTCACTTCAAAAACAGTTCTGCTCAGCCGAGTCCAGTGAAACAGGTTAAGCTGTGTAGACTTTGGCTTGGTTTACATCTAATATATATATATTTAAAAGTATGAAACAATTTAATAACCCAATTGTCTACCAAAAGGTTAAAGTAGGGCAAAATAACCACTGCTCTTCCTATTCCTTTGTTGTAGGGTATGTCCTCCTCAGCAGGAGATTACTTTCCAATGACTGAAATGTCATTTAACTCATCTGAAACTGTTTTCCAAAAGGCAAAATTGCAAGAAAGGAAGCTTTAATGAAATGCTTTGAAATTGGCCCATTGGGGCATGCCAGCATCTGTCTGGTCTGTGTGCTGTCTTTGGTTACCACCAGTGGTTACAAAGAAACTGAACAGCCTCAGTTACAGAGTGGATATTGGTGGAATATCCCATTATAGGGAGAATTTCTTGCCACTCACTGCTTAGTAGCTCCCCTACTTTTGGGCTATTTATATCCATCTAAATTCTTTAATTTTAAATTTCCATCTACAGAATCTACCTACATTCTGGTCACCTACATAACCAGAACTGAAGCATTTTTTCAGCAGGCAATGAACTTGTTTGGTGACCAGATGGCCCAGGAATAAGGGAAGGGATAGAAAGGAGACTTAGGAAGATCTCTCTTATTTGTCTACCCCTGAGTTTTACCAAACAGCCAGGGACAGAGGTTCCAGCCAAATATGAAAGAAAGAATAGAGAAACTGAATGTATACGGAGAGCAAGAAATTTCAGCATCCATATTTCCTATTATACTAAACCAGGAATTGACATAAAAACAGAAGGAATATGAATAAGCTGATCTGGACTTCCAGTTATCTCCAATTAAAGTTACTGCTCTTCATTAAGAACTGCATCACTCCCCCCCATCCATCTGTCTACATAATAAAGATTTACTTTAACAATGACTAAGAGAAGAATGAAAGCGTTAGTAATTCCAGTGCTCCTCTTTGCTCACCAGTTAATGAGTGATGCATAATATCATTATACAGTCAAATATGACTTAGGGAAAACAGATCAATCTAAATATAAAAACTAATTTATGCTCCTAACAATAAGAAGACAGGTATGCTGGTACTGGGGAGGGTTTTGTTTATTTTGTTTTTGTTTATTTTTGTTTGCATTGTGTTGCTATTTTTTGGTTTTTTTTAATAATGAAGATGTGTTGTTATGAATTAATAACCTAAAAGTAACACTGCCAATTCTATTGAAAGAAGAATGCTGGTAAGCAGGAGCAAACAACAGCAACCAATTAAAGACTTTCTCACACTTGAACAAATGACATTGTTAATTTCAGTAGAATCACACAACACAACCCCGTATTCTAGATGAGTGTACAAATATAGAAAAAACCTCAAGTGATAGTTTATTGTTTAATTTAAAGCCTAAAGGGTGGGGTTTTTTTGAGGCTAGTGACCTAGTTTTCAGGACATTTTAAATTTATGAACATTACTGTATTCATCCATCTCTCTGTATGTAAACCAGGAAGTGACAGCCTCCAAAAGATGTTAATATCTAACTCTGTGGAGACAGAAAGGCAGAATTTACCATTTAGACACTATACACAAATAAAACAAGACTGATTTTTTTTTAAAGCAGGATTCCAGCAGACCTTTCAGAATAAGTCTCCCAGCAGTGTGCAAGTCAGGTTATGGAAAGGCAGTAATAGATATACTAGATGAGGAAAGTGGAGAGAATACAAAAACAAATGCAAGATGACTGCCCTGCTTCAAAGAAGCACTTGAGTGCTGAATTATAAAACATATTAATACACTTCAAGTCTCACATATAAGGGCTAAAAATAGCTTTGTAAACTCCCCTGAATCTGCTTCTTATTTCAAGATAATAGGAAAGAAGTTGCTGTTCAACTGGCAACAAAACCTTATCAGCAAATATTTTGGTAGGCTGTTCTTTGCTGCTGTAGGATTTAGGGAACAAAAGGGCTCCTTCTGGCTCCTTCTTCCTCCATGTTCTAGTAGGGATCTGGGCTTAAAGATTTTTTTTTTCTTTTTTTTAACTGACACTCAAAAAGTAACTTTGAACAACATTTCTGGTATCAAGAGATTGTGGAGCAAAAGCAAAACATTAAGTAAGTCCTTTTTTAGGATAACTTACATGACCCTGCTTATTTGGAGACAAATGAACCACAGGATCCTGTCTCATCAGTCTTCCACTGGGGCTTTCTCTGAAGGATGGCAGTACTTTTGATACTGCTGGGAGATGGCATGTTGGTTCTGCAATACAGCACACAAGGATGTACTGAAGAGCCTATGCAGTGCAACAAGCTAAGAAAATGTGAAACCTAAATTTACACTGCAAGTTTTCCAATACTACCATTAGCCAAAAACTTCGGATAGCTGACATCAAATTCATTATAAAAAGACACATAATATATTGTGGCAAACCACAGGTGAGTAAGTGAGGGCCCATTCCTGCCTGGCGTAGATCAGTAAGACTTCATGAAAAACCAGCAGCCACCATCCTGGCTTTCATCAGGACAACCTGAATGGAATTATGTGCCCGTTGTCTGACAGCACTGTATCAGGCATTAAAACAGCAGAATGTTCATTTCCACAGTGTATTGAAAATGTATCTTTATTTGCACATTGCCTGTGGACATGAGATCAGAAATCCTGCAAGATCAACGTTTCTTTGTAAGGTATTCTACGCAAGGCAGGATGACAGCAAAATCCTACTCTGATCACTTAATACCCAGTGCAACTACTATACATATTTCTTGTCAAAGATAAGTTAAACAAACTCACTCAGTTAAACAAAATCACTCACTAAGTTAAACAAAATCACTCATCTTACATGGACATTCATAGGAGTGCTCTTTGCCCATTAAACTTGGTTTTTCCCAGGAGATCATCATGGAGGGTCTTGAGGGTGTCCAGACACTACTCATCAGGTATGTGAGTAATTGCCTTCTCAGAGCCCAAGATATTTTAAAAGAATTACTTTCAGTTGTTACCTTTTACACACACCTTCTCTCCTGTGGTCATGCAATAGTCCGTGCTTCTAAAAATACTGCTTTTAAGTAGAATGTGTGCTCAGGAACACCAAGTACTAAATAATATCCATGGTATTAGCAGTGCTTTCCCCAACACAGCTAGTTTTTGATCTGCAGCATTACCAGCTTTTAAGAAAATAAATTTAGGTAGGGTTTTTCTGTTTGGTTTTTTTTGCTTTTTGGGGTTTTTTTGTTTGGTTATTTTTTGGGTTGTTTGTTTTTGTGGTTTTTTGTTCATTTTAACTACTACAAATAATAATTAAGGGGGAAAAAACAAAAAAAATTGAACTTGACTCCCCCTGGCAAGTGGTAGCAAGCAGTGTTGGTGCACAAAGGCCTTCTGTAGCTAAAAATGGGTCAGGAAGGAGTGAGTACGTGGATTCACTGCACCTAGTGTCTTATTTACCTTGAGACAGATTATCCCAAGTGGAAATGTGGTTTTTTTGGCATAGAACCAAACTTTCACCTAGATTCACCAGACTGGCAAGAGTCTCCAGTCAGGGATGCAGCTTCCAACTGTGACTCTATGAATGCAGGACAATACACAAGAGATAAAATACAGGGATTATGTGTCATTATGCATTTCCCAGTTTTTGCCAAATGCCAGAGCCATCTCTTCTACCACACCATTTCTTCTGTTCTCTTTGGCCTTATTTATTTTGCTAAGAAGGTGACATGTGACACTGTACGTGAACAGCAGAACTTGCTGGCAGCTCCACTCCATACCAGCATCAACACCCAATGTTGGTGCAAAAGCAATGCTGAGCAGAAGATAAGGGTTCTGTGTCGTTACCATCACAACAGCATCAAAACATATGTGATTAAAAACTGTTCTGTCAAAATGAGAACTGCAGATCAGAATATTCACAGCTTTCCAGTGACAATTGTGAGGGGAGCTGTGAGGGAGGGACTGGCAGATGGCTTCAATAACAAGGCACAGCTCCCTGAGGTTGGGAAAGTATGTGAAGAATGTGTATCTCCAGAACTTGAGGTTGGCATTTGGTTTAACAAACTCCTGATGTCACTGAACCTTACTCTGTGTTCAACACTGGTCCATTTACATGCAACAGGGAAAGTATAGAATAGTTTAATTTATGGTAACGAAGAAAAAAAAACATCTGCCAATCCTGACCAGAGTCATCATATTGGATGAGTGCTGGTTTTAGACAGGGGATCTTCACTGGTGTCAAACTCCTTGGTATCCACTCAAGTCAAGTCACAGATGTAGCAAAAGGCCTGTGCAGAAACTTTAGATGAAGGTCTAACAATGCAAAATCTCAGTACCCAGCTGTTTTGTGTAGTTAATATACTCCCTCAGCTGACAGCTTAATTGCCAACTGCAAAGAAAATGCATATATTGGAAGACAATTACCAAGCTATAGATTTACTTCACTATTTAAACTTTAATTGCATTTTTTCCATTTTGTACACAGTATCTTTATAGCTTCAATGATCAAACAATCAATGTGCCTTTACGCAGCACCATTTGAAAGGCAGTATCACAAGCACTTTAGACAAACTAAGCAAAAATTAAACTAAGCCAAGCCACTTGGGAGAGCAGGTGAGGACAAAAAACGTCCTCAACAGCAAGACGTATTACTAAGTGCATCTACCCAAACGCTTCTAAAAGGACAGATTATTTCAGAGCAAGAGCATTAAAGTAGATTTAGTCACACTATCAAATGAAGAAGTGAAATCACTTCTTCCTCAGGTTATTCTCATAAGTCTCAAGCAAACAGACTGCAGAAGATGCTATAGACTCCAGACCTAATTTCTCATCCTGATGAACAAGGTGGACTTTCAAGGACTTTGACAACACAGTGCTTGAGAGGGTTCTTTCTCTGCATGGAGAGGCATTGCCGAAGTCACCTTGTGGTTAGCATCACTTGCTAATTGTAAAGAATTAATTACCTACCCATCTGGTCAGCAATGCTATCCTCACTTCTTTGCCAGCTGGGTGTGGATTTGCCACTGCCACCTGTATCGGACTGCGTGTTCTGCCTGTCAATGGAAGCAGGGGATCTACGGCTAATTCCAAACCTGTGGTGACACCCCAAAAAAAAAAAACCAAAGCAGACAATGATATTAAATACTCATAAATCTCACAAAAGGAGGAGAAAAGAGCACTTTGAGGAAGCTATTGTCAAACAACAGGGCAGAGCAATGCATAACATAACTGGTTGAAAGGTTTATAATGCTTTTCCATTTAATTTTTGTGGCAGCTCTCAGGACCCTTTTAGTACCTTTAATTATAAGATTAAAGTACACATTAATCTATTGAGCATCTTTCATCACCTGGCTATAGTGAAAACAAATTTTAAAAGATGAAAAAAAACCCAACAGACCACAACATCCAGAAATAAAATATCAGTTTTCATTTATATAGATCTTTCCATGAAAAGGTGACCAGACCATCACATGGTTACAGAAAACCGATCACAATTTGGATAAAAGCCACACAGGGAAATGAGGTGTGCTTATTAGGAAAAGGTATCAAGGATGGATTCTTTTAACTGGACAGCACTGTCTTGAACAAACCAAAGTGAGCATCAGAAAGTCTTCTGGGACAATCCCATGGATTTTAGCCACTTTCATGGGTTCTAAGCAAAAGATAGTAAAGTCATACCTAGGGGATGTAGACACGTATGCAAACAGATTCATTTGGGGCAGTATCTCACTAGCAAATATTTTGATTAAGCTCTTACGAAGCTGACTGCATTTGTTATGGATTCCCAAAACATAGAGGTTATAAATTCTGCAATTTATTGTGTTCTTATGGTATTAAAATAAGTTGGGTGGTTTAGTGTAAAATAAATGCAGTTGTAGGAAACAAGGGAGATATGCAACTTATTACTGCATAAGGAAAAGTGTATTCAATGCACTTTGTAGATCCTGCTAGATTAATCAGATAGATTTTGGAAAGCTTGATAAATATTCAGTAAAGTCAAGGAGAAAAATATGATGACAAAAGAAACACCCAGTGCTTCAGTGCCATACAGAAATTTATATGCCTTACACACTAAAAGCCTGCAAGAATTAAATCTATGATGCTGTATTACATATAAAAAACTTCCAAGTTTCTAAGAATTATAGTTGGGTTCAGAATTGGCAGGTCAACCATTACGAATTTGTCAAGAATAATGCATTTTTGCAGTGTTTGGGGGGTTTGTTTGTTTGTTTTGTTATTGTTTTGTTTTGTTTTTTGTTTTTGTTTTTTAAATGGGACATATTCTGAAGGAGAAAAAAATTCCACAAACTCTATATGCACAGAGCGACACCCAAAAGAGTTGAAACAAGCTGATATATTCCCTATAAATCAATGAGTTTCTCTAGCTCTATGTGCCTAACATAAAACAGAAAATACCCACACTACTCACTCCCCTAGCTATAGACTGGCCCTGTTAAACAGAGATTTGCCCAACTGTCAGAAAAAGATCATTGTGGTCACCCCATTTGAAAGTTCATGTACTTGTTAACTCAAATGAACCCACCAAAGAAGAAAAAAAATAAAAGGTCACATCATAAAATTTGGGTCCTCTACATTTTACCGAAATATGATCCTACTTCCCACCGGTCAGCACATGGTTTGGTGAATAAAAAAGTGAAGGAAGCCTGGATACACCTGCCTTCTGAATATAAGTAGTTTAAACTGAAATGGCATTAAGTGAGTAGTGCTTTTCCTTTTCTGTTCACACAGACTAGCAAGGATCTTACTGAATATCAATTCAGCAGATGCACAAAAAGTCTAAACACAACATTACAAAATCTGATTAAGTCTTTAAACACTGATCTGAGGTAATTTTCATACTTTGAAGACCTGCAAACCATTTTGGGAAGGATACCTTTTCACTACAAAATAATTAGAAGTCATCAAGAAACCTTGGTGTGATGAAGTCACAAAATATTTTACTTTCTATGCTTTGTCCTTCTTACCTAAACCCCATAATGCTCATATTCTAAAAGCAGTCAATTTTGCACTAGGAATACTTTATGATGTGGGATCTTTTTTTCAAGATTATAGATATATAAACCCACCAGGTTTCTAAATTATTTTTCATTAAAATCATTGAGCAGTAAGAAATGTCTTTAGGTTGCCCTTTTATTACATAAAGTGGGCTATTTAAAGGCAGGTATAGTAAAAGCAGGTGGTGCTGTATTCTATGATGCTTAAATATATAGACCATTAGGGTATGTAGGAATTAAAAAAAATATCAAAGGAGAAATCAATCTGGGTTAAAAGAAGAGTAAAATTGTTTAAATATAAATTTTATATATTTGTCACAAGGAGAAACCCATTATTTCACTATTTTTGAATTTCATTTTTACATTCCCCATTATTTATGACACTATAGGTACCTTCAGGTAAACACAGGATAACTATACAAAACACACATACACACATCAAGACCAATCTGGATATTCTTGAGAGCACTGAAGTTTTTGTCTATACCCAAGCTTAGGATACAGACCAATAATCTAGAAGAGGCAGCAGCTACTGCTCTTACTGAAGTCTGAAGAAGTTGGACTCACAACCATGCTCCCAGTCATTAAATTTCACAAATTTTCCAAATCTGTCATGTTATGCAACAAGAAATATACGTATACACAACCTGTGGAATTGAGATTTCCTGCACTGGGAAATGGCACACCTCAGGCACACTGGAGCCTCATCTTGGGAAGATGACCTTAAGGATATGGTGCTCCCTACTCCAGTCCACCCTTCTTTCCAGTATCTTTACAACTGAATGCTGAAATAACCCTCCCCTATTTTAAGAACATACAAGGGCTAAACCAGCCCTACCTGGTGCACTGAACCAGTGCCTACAGAGCTGCCTTGATGCACATGGAACTGCAATGATTTTTAGAAATGTAACAGATATTAGTTTGCTTACTGAGGCAAGGGAAAGTTTCCTTCATTATTACATGTTTCATGTTCTCTTGTTAGCCTGGTAGAAAATGTTTGGGAAGTTCTGAGAAAATATAATTTATGTGCACAATGACAGTATGGGAGGTAAAGTGCTTTTCCTGTAAGAATAGAACATAACAGTCAAATGATTGGAATTTAATAAGTTCTAATTAAGAACTTAAACTTTCTTCTGAAGTTCATATATTATTTCTTTCACTATTCCATCTCAAGTGTTTTGTTGCACCAAATTAAAACCCAAAAAGCCTGTATAAACCAGGTTTCTAGGACACATCTCTGCTGAACTTGCTCAAGGAATGTGGTAGTGAATGTATGTGTAAAATTAACTTAAAAGACGAAAAAGGATGGGTGCTGCTGTGCTCTGAGGCCCATTCAACCCAAAGCCCCAGAGTGTCTGAAAGTCCCTTCCTACTCAAGCAGTTACAGTTGTGATGGTCTAAGGACATATGGCAGCAATGCCATTTTTGTAGAGCAAATGATGTAGCTGGAAAAGAGCAGACAAGATATCAGGAGCACAAGCTGCTCTTCAGAATTCAAGTAACAGATAGATACTGCTGGCATCAATGAGCCAGGAAGTATGCAGCATATAAAGAGGTTAAGTGCTTTCTTCAGCTGCAAAGCTCTGGACATATTTCTGTTTAGTTTCCTTACAGCAAAGTTTAATGGGTTTAAAGCAAAATCTTCTCTTGTCAGTAGGATTTAAGCACAAACTTCAATTATGACCTGGACAGCCCTGATAGTCTTATGAATAAAAGCCTCGAAGGTGTGCAGCAGAGAAGAGATGACCTCTTCCAAAAACCTCAAACTGAGCCATGAGGAGAAAGACAGAGAGGACAAATCCTCAGTGCCCTGGAGCAAGAAGCAGCACTTGTTCAAAGACATTCCCAGAGCAGCATTCTGTGGACTGACAAAGAGCAGTGGCCGATGAGAAGCATCTCAACAGGCAAAAGCCACTGCCTTGTGCTAAGCAGTTCCTGACAATGGCATTAAGGTTACTACTACTATGTTTTTTTAAATAGTGAAAAATGTACATCTGCTTTATAAAGGACCAAACCAGAACAAATTGCACACAGTGACCTCCATTGTATTCAAGAAGACTTCAGAAAGAAGCTTTGCAGTGTGAACTATCATCAGTTTTGCCCCCTTAACTTCTGTACAGGAAGTAATTTGGAGTGTGACAGTCCTCCTGCTGCCAAGTACTTTTTTCCCTACTTGGAGATGCTTGATTTATTTCTCTTATCAGTGTGTTTTCTGAAAATGTTAACAGATCTAATTTCTTCCTCTGCAAGTTGCCCCCCACATTGACACCAGTAACTTCAGAGTTTGATGATTTCTGAAAAGCTGGAAGAGAGTGCTTTAAAACAGGATGACTGTGAGTATGTGACAAAGATCCTCACTGATTCAGCAGCACTTCTGTTCCTACACTTTTGAAGTCTTACTTGTGCTCAACACTCCTTTTATTCAACTATTAGCACAGTCTGCAAAGTCCCAAACCTACTACTTTATCAATTTTAAAATCTAAATCTAAGAAGTGAAGCAATTTGCAACATGAAACCAGGATGTTTAATGAAGATTTTTAAATCCATACAGGTCTCTTTGTATAGTAACTGTAGAATCAGAGTGGTTAGGTCACGCAGGAAGGAAGCAAGGAACTTTTAGCACTGACTTTTTCAAGAAGCATGGCAGCAGTATTTGAAAACAAATATTTTCATGGATATAAACAGCCAACAGGAGGCTGTTCAAGCACTCCTTTAGTTTAACACACATGACAACAAATGGAACAGAGAACAACAACAAAAAAACTGCCTAAAAAGAATAGAAAAGTCTGGTTCCTACCCTTCTGGCATAGATTTTTGTCTGTAAGTGCCCCCAGCAGAGCCAGTCTCGCTCGAGGAGGATAAGTTGCTTGGAGAATTACGGCACTGCTGCGACCTCGCTAAGGCAATGGAGGAAACTGTGACGTAGACATCAGAACCAGGAGACAGCCTGCTCAGAGCAAAAGAACCAGAGAAATCAGCAATACTCAACAGCAGTGTCCAACTGCACAGCATGAGGGACAACACCAGCCAAAGCATGGGGGACAACACCAGAAAAAGCATGATGGACAACACCAGGCAAACCGCCACATCAGCAAAGACCGTGGCGTCACGGGACAGCAGAAATGAAGTCAGCTGGAGGATCAGACATTTTCCTCTAATTAATCTATTAGAAAACATGGAAAATCAGCTGCAAAAAGCAGAATGAAGGGGAGTAAATAAAGAGAGGCGAGCGTGGGAGGAAAATCCTGCCACATAGTAGGGAACCAGCTCAGCTTTAGAAATCCTGAATTGTTTTTACAGATAATGGAATAATGAAGCATGACATTCCTCATCCAAATACCAAACAGAAAATATTTCTAATCTCAAAATCAAGTCCTGCCTAGAATTCAAACTAGCTAATAAGCTGTCTATGCAAACTGTTCAGAGTATTAAGCTTATTTCTA
Organism: Florisuga fusca; assembly: GCA_038090715.1. Lineage (NCBI taxonomy): Eukaryota > Metazoa > Chordata > Aves > Apodiformes > Trochilidae > Florisuga > Florisuga fusca. The sequence continues at coordinate 4,360,280 of JAAWXA010000009.1, forward strand.
CATCACCAAACATTAAACCACAAGGACGATAATATGTCACGTTATTTATAAATACTTTAACATCCTCCTGAAAAACTTCACATTCTAAAATAAAAATCTCAACATAGCAGAATTCCATTTAAAAATACAGACCTGAGTCATATGAAGCCTTCTCCTGCTGGAATAACCATACAGCAAATAAATGGGCAAGAAGTGCCACGCACCTGGGCAGAATGGCTGGCAGCAGCAGATTTATACTGCTCACCTTGTATATCCTGTTCTGTAGTTGAATGGTCTTTTAAGATCATTTTCTGCTTTGTGCATTTTGTTTCCCAAGCCCTAACCAAATTAACTGCCAGTTCTTTCTTCTATTTTTAGCAACTGAAGCCACTCATATATGTGTACATCCACATACATAAGAAAGCATACACATATCTCAAATGTACATTTGTCTCCCCCTTCAATATTTTGCAAAAAAGCAGTAAACTAACAAAATACTGAAATAAAAAATGCAGTAGCATTGGACCAGACATTTTGATCATGTAGAACTTCATGAAGTGCATATGATAGCAACTGCTTTTTCCAACCACGACAGGAATGATCTACAGCCTGACCACCACAGGTAGCATATTGAATTCAGTAATTCCTTTCTGACCTTCCAAACTGAATTTAACTTGTCTCATGTTTATCAAGCAACAATTCTGACATCTTTGATTGCAAAGGACACAGTCCATGAGTTGGAAACCTGGGCACCTGTGAGGCAAGCAGTTCATGGCAGTCTTATAAAGAGAAAAAAAAATTTTGGCCAACAAAAAGAGTTTTAATAGTATTAACTCATCTATATAGGCACACACATTTGCACTCACGCTTGCAGAGCAATACACAATTTAAAAGTAGAACTTTTTCCCCAGTACGGAATTAGAATTTATGGTAAGGAAAACAATTACTTCTCAAATAATTTCTGTAAAATGATTTCCTGTTGGAAAATGCTTGCATTTTCACTTCAGATTCAGCTATGCTTTTTCTTCCTATGCCTTACCAAAAGTAACGGCACTGTTCAGAAGAAACGTCGAGATTTCAAAACTATATCATGGAATTACAACTCATTTACAAAGATGAGAGATCTTGAGGACAAACAAAATTCTATTACAAATGTGGCTGGAAGAACAGCAGTGATCAACCAGTCAGGCAGGACATCCTGTTATTTAAAGCAGCAATACATTTTGTAGGTACAGTACACAATAGCACTAAAGAACACTAATAGGGAAAGACATTACACTTTATGTGAAGCATGTAAATAAGACCAAAGGACTTAAGAGTAAATTAGTTCAAAATGACTTTTGATGTGCTTTGAAATCTATTGATGAAAGGCACTTCTCAAGACAAAAGGAGTATTGTGTTAAGAGTATGGCCCTATAGTCAAGATAATCCATGCCTGCCTTTTATTTATAATTAAAAAACAAACTAAAACAAGCTATTACATATTTTAAAAGACACCTTTAAGAAGAAATTCCAAAATGGTTATGTGCATGAGTCCCATAACTGAATTAAAAAGCAGGCCAAGCATCCATTGCATTAAACACATACAATTACATTGCAGCCAAGTGACCTGGGGTCACACCAGGCATGGCATAGTTTCTAACAGATCCAGTTCATCCTGAAAGGACTGGCTGAGTCTTCCCAAGCACAGGAAGAAAATCACCTTTTGTGAAAGCAGTGAGGGAGATGTGCCTATATTTATTTTGTTTTGTATGACAACACAAACACCTTGCTCTTAATAAATTATTTTCCCAGTCATTAGCTGCAATTTTCCCCATGCCTTCAATATTCATAGGTATGCAGTACATCCTTCATAGAGCAATGTCAGCTGTGTGTGTGCCTATGGCCTAAGGCAGTCATGAGTTTTATGAAGATACACAGCTGCCTCTTCCCTTAGGACCTCTGGCCAGTGCAGTTTTATTTTGTGCTCCAACTTCTGCAAGAGCTGCACACAGCTTGGAAGTGAAGGAGGTTCATGCTGGCAGAAAGCAGAGGATGGCCTTACAGTGAAGGCATTTCAGTGCTGACTTAGCGAACTGAATTCTTACCCTGCAGCACTCCAATATGACCACTGGCATATTTGTTAAAGAAAATTTTTCATTCATTGTCACTAATTGGAAGTTTCTCAAAGGCCTTGTCTGTTTCCAAGGTCCCATTTACTTCTGAGCTGAAAACTTACCAAAGCAGCTGAAGTCAACAGAAGCTGTAATTGTAATACATAAAATATTAACAATGCCAGGCACACTTCCAAATATGAGATGCCCAAAATAAGGCACAGTGAATGACTAGAACATAATTTCTCTGCCTTTGTTCTTAATTTGAAAAGGGCCAAAGACATCTCTTCTCACACAAGAGTTTTGAAAATCAAGTTTAATTAATACCCGTGAAGCACTCAGAATCTATAGTAATAGGCACCACTGTAAAGCTTAGAGAATCAATAATTGCATCCTTACAGGAGGATATGAATTACATCCAGTGAATAGGAATAGAGTAATAAAGAGGAAAATAAAATATTAAATAGCTTTTCTTTAATAAGCTACATCCACTGTGTAAAGTGAATGAAGCAGATGTCCTCCGTTAAAAGAAATTATTGTAATTTAACAAAGGAAGTATCAGAAATGCTGTTGCACAAGAGGTCTGAATAAAAGTGCACAGCAAATCTTAATTATTGCATGCTTACCTTCCACATTTGATTTCTGCAACCCTAATAGTACTGCAATATGTGACAGTTCTCTGCAAACACTGACTCAAAGATCTCATGTAAAAGGGAAAACAATCCATTTAAAAAGGAAAAAAACCAAACCATCAGCAATTTTGGGGAGGGGGAGAGCAAATGAACCAGAAAATACAATTATGCTGTCACATTTGTACTTTCTCACACCTCACTGTATTCATTCTTCAATTTAATCATCAAATTTTAGAAGAAAAAGATCACATGAAAAGATACAGAGGGAGGCAATAGGACAACCAAAGGTACGGAACAGCTTCTATACAAAGAAATACTGAATAGGCTGCATAGCTCCACAGATCATTGAGAACTTTGTCATATCTGTTTCCATCCATCCAAATGTTAATTATATTAGATCAAGCAACAGAATTATTATTTATTATCCCTCATGGCAAAAAAACCAGTAGGAGACATGGAACTATTAAGTTCTAAGCACTGAATAAGCAAGAACTGAACAGATGCCATCCACAGCTGACAGACACAGCAGTACAGATGCATCCAGCTCCAGGCAATCTCCAACAGCCAGGAGATTGTTGGACCTGTTGTGGAGTTGTCTTTTATACTTACAAGCACCTCTTACACTGTGTCCCAGTCCCCACATCAAACAAGAGAGACCAAACTCCTGACATGATGCAGAAAAGCTCTTTAAAAAGTTTCTGGAACATGAGACTTTGGCTGTGCAGCCAGATATGCTAATAAACCTTTGGTTTTTGACTGCTACATCCAGGTCAAGGTCCTGATGCCAGAAGGAAATGCATAAAATATAATCTCATATTGGCACATGTTCTAATTTGAAGAATGTTATGAAAACCTTAAATCAACAAAGCCTCAAATGCTGTGAGGTAGGCACTGCATGTGCTACAATGCTCACTCAACAGGTGGCAAGATGAGCACAGACATCTGCTTGTTTGTTAGGAAAAATATCACTCATCCAAGATAAGCATCAGCAGATTAGGATTTTTATATAATACGGGAACAGTTTAAACTAGAACCTATCTGCAGGCATTAACCTATAAGCTGCTACTGGCACAGTTATGATCACTGACTACACGTGGGCACTGTTCCAAGCAGCAGGAAGTTTTAGAGCAAGACTGTGCTCCAAAGTCTGCTCAACAGAACTAGAATCCAGTTTTAATTAATATTCTTCTAATAAATCCATACCATGGAATATCATAGCCAGTGCTTGACTGCTGTCATGCTGTAATTCAGTTTTCCACTTGGTTTAAAATACTGTGCTCAGAAACGTTCTAGTTAGAACTTTGAGCTTTCACCCAAAACAGCCCTGAAATGCACAGTGAAGGGCTCAAGTCCAGCAGCATGCTTTCCTCTCTAGTTTTGACACTTCTAAAATGTTTGTTCAATCCAGTTTTAGTTAAGACTGGTTCCAGTTTATGGTAAATTAAGTGAGTTTATCACCTAACACAGTATTATCTCCTTTCCCTGCACACTTTTTTCTTAATGAAGTTTGGAAACAAGGTGTAAAAAATAAAAACTGAAAATTGGGAGGGAGGGAG